>CAEGAE010080063.1:0-128003 GCA_903067095.1 Girardinus metallicus | reverse complement strand
TGTATATATATATACATATATATATATATACATATATATATATATATAAATATAAATTTTCTTGGTTTTTAATACTTCCCTTTGAGACATTGAATTTGTTGACTGTATGTTTTTAAAGTCTGTTGAGGACCTTATAATATGGGGGCCTACATACAAGTTTCAGTTGTACCGAATGCTGTGTTTGACTTGCCCTGGAAATCAAAGCTTTGATCTGAGAATAGCGTCACGCCCCACAGAGAGACTGCAACCAGTTTTGCCCGGAAGCTGGAACTCAGATACAGGAATCACAGAAAACTGACTATTGTTCCAGTCACAAGTGGGGAAAAGCTGTTTGATTTCCTAGCTGCTTTGCTCTGTCGCTAACTATAGCTACAACCAGAAATTTAAGCTAGCATCCACGAATTTTATGCAATCCAACACTAAAGGAGTGTGTTCGTAGACTGATGTTGTAACAGCGGAACTAATTTAATGGGATCTGAAGTCCAAATGAACAGTAAATTGCTGATACTATTGCTCTGTTTTATATGTGCGGCAGCCATATTGGATTTAGAAGTCGAGGAAGATTTGTCCTAGATGAGGCTAAGACAGAGATTGAGTTGACTGTTCTGGCTTTAAATGTAGAAATTCCATCTTCAAAGCAAATGAACCGCAACACTTGACGTCCAGTTCACAGTGATAAACTGCAATGCCTCCTGAAATAAGTCAGAAGTCTGAGGTTTTGCATCAACCATGAAAATCCAGGACTTGGCGTCACAATGTTCAAAATTTTACAAGTAAAATTCATATTTACGCTTTTTACAGTTCCTATTCTAATCAATCACTCACCGATGTATTTTGTGAACATGTATTGCTGTTTGAATAAATGTAGCAAATTACATAATTAACTATTGCTAATTGTCAGCCTGTAGGACTTTTTGCTTTTCCTGCTCAGTGATTTATTGAGGCATCGTTCTAGATTCCAAACACCTGAATTCTGAGGTAAGTTGAACACATATTAAATATGTTTTTTTTATATATATAATAAAAAGGTAATTATTAGCAGCGTTTGCATGTGGAAGGGTTATTACTTTCGTTCGTCTGTTAGCATTTTGTCTATGCTAGCAGCATTTTGTGTGTCCTCTCTTCCGGAAAACCCAATAAACACTTTAGAACTTCATCTCCACGAATGAAGTTGGCAAACAGCAGAGACATGCTGTTCTGATCAGAAATTATTCATGCCAGAATTCAGAAGCAGGAAACCTTTTTCTTTCTTCTCTTGTGGCTCTGTCCTGTAAGCAGTGACGCACGCAGAGCCTTTTCCCCTCGGAAACCTTTTGCCGTGATCGCCGTTTTTCCCACGGACCCTGGAAGGCAGCAGCAGCAGCAGCAGCAGCAGCGAGAAAGGGGGGAGGGAGGGTGGGGTGGTTGGTGGTGTTAGGAGGGGAGGGGGGGGGGGGGACGTCGATGCAGACGGAAGGGGAGGTGGGAGGGGCCTGCTGCGGCTGACGTCATCGGCTGTGTGGAGGAGTATAGGCTGTGCTGTCAGCCCAGTGTCAGTCTGATGAAGATTGGCATGCAGGTAAGCTGTCATTCATTTTCAGTGTCAGTGTATGGGAGCAGAGCTGCTGCACTTCAGCGTCCTTCCTTCTCCCCCCTTCACCCCCCTCTTTCCTCCCCCCTCACCCACCCTCCCCCCTTCAACCCACCACCCTTCCACCCCAACCCACCCCACTCCATCACGGGAGCCAGGACATTATTCACCCAGTCAGACAGCCAGGCCAGAGTGGGGGGCTGGCATGGGGGGGTGGGGAGAGAGAGAGGGGGGGTAGGAAGGGAGAGAAACAGAAAGTGAGAGAGGGAGAGAGAGAGCGAGCGAAATAGAGAGACAGAGAGAAAGAGAGAGAGAGAGGAACGGAGGGAGGTGGAGGTGGAGGGGGGGGGGGGAGCCAGAGAGAGAGAGAACGAGAGGAGGAGATGCGGTCTGTGCTGGACTGAATGAGCTTTTTTTTTTTTTCTCCTGCGCTTCTGCGTCCGGATCTTTTATTGTTATTATTGTTATATATATATATTTTTTAATAATAACAGCAATATTATTATGAATGTAACGGCAGATGTGATCGCGGTCGGTGTCTGTCGGGCAGATGGGAAGGATGCGTCCCGAAGCTTCAGCTAGAAACCAGAGTGAAGTGAGCGTCTTTCCGCGGGAAGCGGCCCCTTCTCTCCGGGTTCTGCTCTGTAAACATTTTTTCGGAAAAGAAGGACGGTTTAGTTCTGCAGCGGCTCTCCTCCCTTCTCCTCTCCTCTCCTCTCCTCTCCTCTCGTCTGTCTGTCTGAGCGGATGCTTTCAGTCTGACCGGGACGCGTTTTACCGTTGAGAGAGCGCGTAGAGAAGACCCGTCAGCCTCAGACTAAACAGAGCGGACATGTTTGTCTTTAACTGATTAATATTTCTTCTTTTTGAAAGAGTAAATACATCCTCCCGAATGTGTTTATAAAAAAAAAAAAAAATAGTCGGTATGAACTCAGATTTTTTTTTTTTTTTTGACAACTGCTCCTTCTTTCCTTGTGATTTTCTGTAATTGCATAGCCTGAATCGGACTTTTCTCTCTTTAGCAGAAATAGTTTTTGAGTGTTTTTTAAAATGATCTTTTTGTTCTGGTGAGTGTTATTTCTCAATATTAAACACTAGGGACTAGAATTCTGTGTGATGTTGTTTCTGAATGCTTCATTGAGCTCTCACGTTTGCTCTCAGACCTGAGGAAAAAAACAAAACAAAACAAAACAAAACCAAAAACACAACTCTCCAAACTGAACACTGACCTTCTTTGTGTGCCACCCAGCAGCAGATTTCCTTCCTCTCCGTACGTTCAGTCCCAAACTTCTTGGGTTTGGCTGCTCCTAATGTTTTTGACAGAGCGGACTGGCAGGGAGCGGGCCTCTTTCTGATTTGATTTGATTTGATTTGAAGGGGAAAAAAAGGGCAAAGCGGCGTTTTTGGAGTGCCTCAGGGCTCCCGTGAGTCGACTCGGCTTTGATCTGTGGCCCTCCGGTCCGGCGTCACCTGCGGCTTCCACATTTCTGTGGTCATTTTACTGAGCAGATTTACCTTTGCCTGTGGCGATGGCAGAAAAATACCACAACCGTGTTCAGTGTGGAGCATGTTTGGGTTTAAAGGAGGAGACTGGCTTAGTTAAAGTAAACCTGAAGTATTTGGTGACTAAACACCTGGTTGCCTGAGACTTAGACGGCTTCAGCTGCCCTCGCTGTCGCCAGGTAGAAACCTTCAGAGGAACTAGCTCCTGAGTTTTAACTGAAGCTTTGTTGAGACTCTTGTAGCAATTGAAACAGTCTCTCTTCCTCACACACACACGCACACCCACACACGCACCCACACGCACGGTTGCCCTCGGAGATGTTTGTTCTTTGTTGTCATGTACCCCACGCAGATGTACGTATCTTTAGAAGAGGGACCATGTCAATTTAGCAGATCTAGCAAACCCTGCTGGGATCTTAATTGATGATTTGTGTCATTGGACAAGCAGCCTGGGGGCTGCAGAAAGCTCCATCCCCATTTGCATTTTCCCATCTCTGCTATACGGCATAAACGGCACGACGAGGCGGAGATGCTGTGCATTCCTGCAGCTTCTTCAGGGAAGGGAGCTGGGATAGGGGGGAGTGGGGTAATCACTAATAAAGTGATTCAGTCGTACTAAATGAAGAAGTAAACAGTGAGGAGATCAGACGTCCCACACCAATTGTTTTGGTTCTGTACGACCAAAACAGTTGAGGAAACTAAACTGTGGTCGGAAAAGTTCTGATTTCTCTCAACCTGTTTACTGACGCATAACAGACTTGGGCCCGTTTAAGGTTCTCACCGCTAAGAAAATAACACGGTTCCACTATATTTACCACACAGCTTCTTAATTATTGCATTTATAATAATGCTATCAGCCTTGTAGTTTCTAATTTTCATGCTTACAATAAAAATCCAAACATGAACGAAAGTTAGTTGTAGGTTTTCAGCACATTTGAACCATTCTGCTTTTTGTTAAACCAATAAGTTGGAAAAAAAAAATGATATTGGCTGATTAAACCGGGCTGGTCATTGTGTCCAAGCAGAAGAAAATGTCTTGTTTGTGTCTTGCGTTGAAGCCAGCTGACCAGCAGTACACAGCAACGTGTGGGGAAGGAGGGAACCTGAAAAAACTGATCATTCAGGCACTTTCTGCTCCTCTTCCTCCGGATAACCTAGAGAATTTATATCTGTAGGTTAGACAATTTCTGCATCTCGGCTGACATGATGTCAGTGTTTGTAAGTCTGTCGCAACGTGGATTAATCGCATGATGAATTAACTTGATCATTTCCATCCGCATGATTGATTATTTTCCTCAAAAAAACAATAACAACAACAAAAAAAAAAAAACAGCCAGAGTGACAAAAGGCTTCACTGACACTTCTCCTGCTTCGAACTCTGGAGTCAGTAACTCGCCAGAGAAATGCTAGTTGAGTGATTTAGACGAGTGTTTTCGTTGCCAGCTTGCACTTTTGTGTTTCCAAAAGTCTGAGTTTTATCTGTTTTCATTGACTTTTGATGATTGGTAGTTTTTTGAACAGCAATTTTGTTTACAGACACTTCACAATCTGTTTTATTTACGCCTTTGGTTGTTTTGTTTATTTATTTTGGATATTCAATTGCTATCTAGTTTCAGCGTTACGTGTTCTCTAGAAATGGTGCAAGCTTGCGTTATTATGCCGTTATCATTTTGTCACTTGAAAGTAGGTCCCAAAATGACAATATTATCATTTATCGCAATAATTTCTTGGACAATTTATCGTAACGTTATCGTAACAGGCTCATGTGTTTGTGAGAAAACGATCGTCAAGGACTTCTTGGATGCAATGTTAATGAATATTTCAACCTCCATGCCCTGCATGCCAATAATAGACTTGCCCAGCTGGATGGTCTCCAATGTCCCTTGATGTACACTTTGCTTGTGTGTGTATATTTTTAGTAGCTGGCGTGCCAATGGATATTTTAATGATTATAAAAGAACAGCAACATAAAAACATAGCCTTCAGTACAAGGCCAGTGCTTAACCCAACAGTAACCAGTGGGGGAAACAACGTGTTTGGATGTTGTAAAACTTGCTGTCGTCACTTTGCGTGTTTTCTCCCCTGCCTTCCAGCGATCAGGTTGTGTTTCTGTTCAAATCTAACTGGTCTAAATCCGGTTGGAGAAAGCAAGAGCGACCTGTTCAGAATTATTCATAAGGATTTAGCACGCGGGCCGGGGCATATCCTCAGCGGACTACATCCAGGTCCTGCTCCGGCCCGTCAGCAGCGTGATGCCGGCTCGTTTTGCCTCGTTCAATAGTGCAGCAAGCCCCCCGCCCCGAAGACAGTTGTGTAGCGTTGCGTGTTTTCCACGCTGTCTGCGGCCTCGCAGGTCATGCCCGCTAAGCCCGCTTGATCCCTATTGCTCTCCAGAGGAGGAGCACTGCGGGCCCGTTTCAGGCTTAAGGACAGCCGGTGCATGCCTGGCCGATGCTGCGTTGGCACGGCTCTAACTGAGCCACCGGGGAGCGTGGGTCGGAGAGATGGATCGGCTTGATTTATGCTTCAAGAACAACAGCAGGGAGATTCAACGATTTTCAATACACTGTCATCAGGGAGTTCTGTTTCTGAAAGGACATGAGGTGGAAACACAGATATACCAAATACATGTTGTATCAAGCTGTGGTTACGTCTAAAAACTCCCAACCAGGGTCTCATGTTGTTGTTGTTAGGAATTTCTTTGTGGCTGAAGCCGGTTTTGAACTTGCACAGCAAAATGCTTCGTCTGTCGGGTTGGCTTTATTTACATCATCGTCATCTGTGAAAAGAGGAGTTTTACATCATGCTAATGTGTAGGAGCCAATGACGGCAAAAAGTTGCAACGAAGTTGAAAAGATAAAAAATTAAAAAGACACAGTAAATGTTGAATATTTTAATATCATAAAAGCAAAACAGAAAAGCATCAAAAAGACAAATCTATGCCTAGTAAGTAGAAATAGATTGATATGAAATTCTCACAACCTTTTGGAGAAAATACCACAGCTTTACAATTTTACAGTATTACTCCACCTACACAAACTTCAAACCAAAATATATATATCTTTTTATTTTAATACATGGACTAAAAGCAGAACGAATATGGAATCAATTGAGCTTTCTTTTAAGCACCTTGTCATTCTGCACATGTAGAGAAACACTGCTATCTGCTGAGGTGGCTTTTCTCTCTTTGTATGGCATTGTATGCTAAATACCTGTTTTGTATTTATCTGACAGTATTTGTGGCCCTGTTTGTTTGGTGTGTGCTTCTGCGCCGAGACCCCTTGCAGGTCAGAACTTTCTTGTTACCGCTGCGGCGCAGGCAGCTGTTTAACGGACAGAGGTGTGTGGTACTTCCGTTCTCTCTAATCACAGCAACACTGTTCTGCTTGCAGACGTGTCTGCTCAGTGAAGCATGCTTCTGCAGAGCTGCTGGTCGATATATAAGTAAGGGGGAATACTTATTTCACCCTGGTTAATAAGGCCGCCTACCTCTAGTCACTAAAGACTGCAAGAGATGACTGTTTTTCAGTTTTTTTTATAAGTCATGTGCTGCTATGAGATTCTCATTATACATTTAGCAAAATACCACATTTCCCAGTTTTATAGTTTTCTTTTTAACAAAGATATGGTTCAACCACTTTTATTGTGAAACGTAAAGCAAATTCTACAGTGCCAAAAAAATGCAAAATTCATTAATATTCCACCTTGCTGCTGCAATGACAACAAGCTCATATTAGCTGGTTAGTTAGGAAGACAGTGGCCTAACAAACATGCTGCCTGTGGCTTACCAACTGTAGTTTTAAAACAGCACACCCCAGAAAAAGAGCGATGGGTGGCGCTCTTTGGAATCATTCCAAACAACTTAATTTGTACTTGCTGTGAGAATATGAACGATGTAGCAGTGTTCTATCAGTCAGCTGACTGACGGTGTGGGGCAGCAGGGGAGGAAGTGGCAGCTAGGGCGCAACTCTGTGCTTGGTGTAACTGGACAAAACGGGGTAAAGGACTTTAAAACATAGGAAGAGTATGATGGGAAACGTAGTTGGTTTTAAAACTCAAAATATTTGATACCTCTTTCTAGCATACACCCAGTGACTATGGCCGCTGCGCTTGAGGCGGCACCAAACCGAAGGCAGAAAAATTATTTCTTGTTAGCATTTTGGGTATAAAATCGATCCATAGATGGCGGCATCCATTATTACTAAACAGCGCTGCAGTGTGGCGTCTGTGCTCTTCTTCCATGTAACTCACTATGGGTTGTAAACCCTTCAGGAGTGTGATTGAAGTCGTATCACTCAGTAGCATGAACCATTTTGCAAAAAAAAAAAAAAAAAACAGAAAAAAAGGATTTAGGAGAAAATAATTGGATTTGAATAACTGCTGTGTGAACATAAAGTATGTCACAGACTTAGAAAAAATACAATCCACAAAAGTGCAGAAAAATATAACTACAACTTCCTCAACTGTTAGCATTACATTGCTTTTTTTATTCTTTAGACAATAGAACTCAAAGACTGTTTATAAGTCAGTGTCAAAGCGTATGTTATTTTTTTTTTGTGTGTGTGTGCTTTGACACTGGAACCAACCCGGAAAGGACAAACACACCCCATTACTATTAAGTGTTTCTAAATGACTTTTGTGAACTTTCAACAAGAATGCTTCAGATTTACTTCCCTGAGTCAGAAGAGCCCAATATTGACCAATAGCTCTTAGTACAGTTGAGTCAACTGCTCTGCAAACAGACCTCAAACAAAGTTTCAGAGATGCTGTCATCATCAGAGTAATTCCAAATGTGTGCTTGAACAGTGACTGCCACAGCATGAAAGGAGTCCCACAAAGCCTTGAGTCATTAGGTAATGATTTCAGGATCGGTACTCTAATTGTACTCGTCTTTTCAGAGGAAATAAAAACCCAGCAGGATACATTTCCTAAACTGAGAAAAAGTCACGCAGCAGAGAGGAAAAAGCCAGTCATAGGTTTTCCTATGAACCTAAAAGGAACACACACAGATCCATTGTGCTCGCATCTTTAAATTATATCAGTTATCCGCAGAGCCCGTGAAAGGGTTTAGTCGTATTCTTTACGGTGAACACAAAGAAAAACATTATTGTTAGATAACATTGATCTTTATTCAAACATGGGCCACACAATCAAATGAAGATCTTCTCAAACACTGTGCCTGCGAAACCCTCGACATAGATGCGGTTCTGATCTCTGGTGGAATGTGGATAATCCCAATAAATGAGCAGAGCTTCACGCAGAGAAATATGAAGCCTGTAACTAAATCCTGAATTTATTATATATGGGAGTCGTGGTAACAGTTGAGCTGAGCGAGGCTCAAGATATTTGATTTGAATAGAACAGCAGATGATTGAAAGAAGGGGAAAAAAACGCCACCGTGCACTTGTGCTGCTCTATGTTTTCACTTTTCATCCAAAAGGAATAAATGCACAGGCCGCAATGTTGTTGCTGCTCCTGAAAACTTCCCACAGAGTTATGCTCTGAAAAATCGCTGAAGTGTCGTCAGGGGTGCTTTTTTTCTGCTAATAGCTCCAACTTTACGCCACACGGCAAAACGTTCAAACAACAAGAAGCTCTGACAGCGGCTTCTCCTTGCAAAATGCGGTTTTGGTTTTCATTTCACGACCACTTCAGACTTCCAGGGCTTTCAGGTGCAACTTTTCATCTCTGCAGTGCTTTTACCGCAGCAGGGAAGTCTCTTTTTTTTTTCTCCTTTATCTGCCAGAAAACATAAGGATTATTTGTCGCAGCTTTGTTTAAATGCTTTGAAAATGGCAGGATTTTCAGAGGCCAACGCCATTACTCCATTTCCCTAAAGCTTGTTACTGTCAATATTATTTCATTAGTGGTTATAGTTATTACTATTATTGTTATTATTATTATTAGTAGTACTGGTAGTAGTACTTTTATGACCCCAAAAATTGGTATCGGCATAAATCAGAATCGGCAGGTCAGGCTTTTTAAAAGATTGGTGATCGGCTTGAGAACTGCAGTTGGTGAACTCCTATAAATGACTTCTAGATTTGTAAAATTAGCATTTTTAAGGAAATAGCAGTAATTTCAAAGCAAAATAGAACCATCACCAGACAGCTCTGTACAGAAAATGAGCATTTGACTGTCGGTGAAAAGACAAGAAGTCCAATAACCCAACTGAACGTAAAGGCCTAATCTCGAGCACACTTTGTTGTTCGTGGTGAACTCGGCGTGGGGCTTTTAATGTTTTTACAAGTAGCCAATAAAGAAGTTGACATAAAAAATAAAGTTACATTTCTTAAATCTTTGTTAGGGATTGATTACCAGTTTCAGCTGGGACGTGTAGTCGCACAGCTGTGTTTGCAGAACCTGACATGTTTAAAAGAGCTTTAAAACGTGATATTTGAAGTTTGTGTTCCACTTTAAGACTCTTATTTTGATAGTTTGAAGGCAGGTGCGTCTCGTTTCACTTGCCGTGTGGTAATAAAACACATCATTATTTTGGCAGTTGCTACAGATGTCAGATTTTCAGCAAGTAAAACTAGAAAATCTGATTATTCCGAAGACAAACCTTAAAATATTTTGTGTTAGTTGTGAATGTCCAGAACAAAGCTGCACTACACCACATTAATACTTCTGGCGACTAAAACAAATCCCTCCTGTGCTTCCACTATGTGCTGGATTTTGTGTATATTGAACAACCTTTAGTTTATTAGTGCCAAAAATTAATACAGTTCAAATGTTAAGTGATTTTAAAACAATACTGCTGTCATTAAAACCTGTAATCACATCAACCCTTTATCTATGTCCTACAAGTCGGTGTTCTGAAATGCTGTTGTTGCTCCAGGAACTTCCTCCTAAAAGGGAATTTCTAGCAGGAAGGAGCAAAAATTTCTCTTCTACAAAAATTCTAGTGAAGGAAATAACTTTTGGCATTCGGAACAGAAAAAGCCGCATCACAAAAGTTTTTCATGTCGCTCTTCCCGCAACTTTCGCCTCGTTGAAGAATGACAGCCGACCTCACTTTAGTAAAGCGTTTACGTGAAGGACAACACTCTCACTCTGTCTGCAGCCGGCCCTTCTCTTTGACTGGAACAAAAGTGACTCTGTATTCAGATCCATTTGTGTACCTGGCTGTTGATCTTCAAGTGCTCTTTGAGGAGGTCTGGTGAAACACTCGCTGGTGAAACAGCGGTTTATGTCAAAGCATTGTGCAGAGCAGGGGCAAGAACACGAGCGTTTCCTCTGATGTTTCTTCTTTTTTTTTTTTTTCCTTTTTTACTTTTACTGAAGCCACTTATAATAACAGCAAATGACTTGTGTGCAGTGATTTTATGAGAGCGAAGGCCTCAGTCGAACCCTTTTCCTTGGTAAGGTTATAAGTGCCACTGTCTCCTGTCTTGTCAGTCTTAAAATATTCAAAGAGAAATACTGTTCTATTCCCGAATCACATTCCATGAAGGCCTCTGGTATGTCCTTGATGCCTCAGCGCCGCAGGTTCTCTAGCTTTGCTCGGAAGGAGCTAAGATTCTAATAAAAATTTCATCTTGTAGTTAGCGTGGCTCTTAACGGTGTAGTCAGTGTATTTTACCTTGAGCTTACAGAAATCCTGCTTTCCACCTCACCCCGACCATTTACTGACACAGTCTAGTATAAAAAAAATGTTTATTCTGGAAGTAGGGGTGAGATGGTAAAAGATGCAAACATTGAAATAAACCTGGCCAAATATAGCAGAATAATGGAACGCTAATGTTTAAACTATAATCTAGAAATGAAAAAGTAAACTAAGTTACTGCTTTAATTTGAAAACCAAACTGCAACTGTTACACCCGATTCTAGGATAACGAAATATATTGCATTCATTTATTATATTTATTAGTATTACAGCTCTACAATAGTTCTAGTCGTATTGATTTTGACATACAGACACAAACTTGTTGGTGGACAAACTAAACTCTCAGATTAAAATAAGAACTGCCTTCTTCTTCATTTGCCCCTGAATCTGATTATTTAATTTCTTTTTAAATATTCTTGTGAATCAGTGCTGAAAGTTTTGCGCTTCATTTTAGTAAATGTGAATCAATGTCAGTTGAAACGCCAGAGAAATATCAGATGTTCAGGGTGAGTAAGAAGAAAAAATAACTTTAGAATCTTATGTTAGCTAGGTAGCTTTATTTGCCATATCTGTGAACCTGCAGTGGGCTGTTTAATTAACCAACAGATACTGTAACTCTCGTAGTTCACCACCGACAAGAATATACTTTCTGTTATCAGAAATGATAACTTTTTTAGTGAATTGTGGGGGAGAGACACATGACTGGAGAAAACCCCTAATCCTATACCAGCCTATTACATTTACACCATTAGGCGGAACAATACACTGTAGGGATGGGCATTGATATCGGTTATCAGTTATTGCAAAAAATCACTTCTCATGATGAGAATTTTGATCAGTTGTCGCCTCGATAAATTCCATTTAATGATGTTTACATAAAAAGAACTTAACATTATAAATAAGTGTTAGTCTTCCTGTTCTCTATTTACATTGTTTGTTCCATGTGAGCGCCAATAAATATCATAAAACTCAATAGTACGATCAAATTTAGTTTAGTGATTAAGGAACTGGCAGAAGAAGCCTGTTTTAAGTTGGAATGTTTTTCAAGAGCAGCATTTGCTTTTGTGGCACTGTGCAGTCACAGCCGTACATTTACTTAAAAAAAAAAAATAATAAATAGTTCATCATCATTTGTATCATTATTATCACAAAAATATTGTGATAAAGTTCAAAGTGCATATTGCCCACTGTGATATAAGACATTTAAATATAGAGTAAAAAAACAAACATGACATCAGTTTATCTTTTACATACACAATGATTTTAAGGATATCTGTTATGTTCTGCTAAAGGAGCATCCACTGACTCAGCACATTGTCTCACCAGAATGTTCAGCTACAGACTATATATTCCATGCTCCTGCATTGTTATTCAACCCAGATGATTTTCACCTGCAGCTGATGGAGCAGTAAAAGTGTTTACAGTGGACAGTTTAATGTAGTTCTGGATTTTGGTCAGTTTTATTGGAAATAGATTTTATTTACATTACATTTCTAGGTTCCCGACCCCACTAGGGGCAAGGGTGTACATAAAATGGATGGACGGCTGGATGGACATTTCTAGGTTGTACAACTATAATTTATTCTGAATATTTCCTCTGAGAATTGTGAATGATCCAACTTTAAGTTAACCTTTTTAATCATATAAGTCAGTTTAGCAAAACTGAAACATTTTTTCTCGTTCTGTCAAGAGATGTCCCAATAGTAGCTTGAAGTCGCGGTCTTGACACAGCTTAACATCCAAAAAGCATCCCTGTGTGTGTGTGTGTGTACCAGGTTTTCATATCCTTATGGGAACCTATTTTTGTTTACAATGTGGGGTTATGGGGCCCATTGCTCCTTGTGGGGACATTTTCTTGGTCCCCATTAGGGAAATGGTTGTTTTGGGGTTCGTGGTTAGGTATGTGATGGTTAGGTTTAGGGTAAAGGTTAAGGTAAGGGTAAGGTATGTGATGGTTAGGTTTAGGGTAAAGGTTAAGGTAAGGGTAAGGTATGTGATGGTTAGGTTTAGGGTAAAGGTTAAGGTAAGGGTAAGGTATGTGATGGTTAGGGTTAGGATTGTAGAAATGAATGGAAGTCAATCTGAAGTCCCCACAAGTGATGAAAATACGACTGCGTGTGTGTGTGTGTGAGTGTGAAGAAGTCATTTCTGCTGAATTCTGCAGTAGCTCAATTATTCCCAGCATCAGCTGTCCATATGAAACGCATGGTATGCTATCATCGCTTCCTCGGCTGTCTGTATCCGTCGCCCTTGCTTTCTCCTCTCCTCACTTCATTAGATTTACAACATTATGCCTTCGCTGGGAGTGTCAGGAAACATGAGCCGCGCTGACGTTAACCTGCAGAGAACAGAGAGAGCTGATTGTCAGTCCCTTTGTTAGCTCCCGTGTCTTCTTGTCTTTTATTTCCTCTTCTCCGGTGAGAGCGGATCAACACCTACGTGGAAACATTTCGTCTGGAAAATGTCATTTCCACATCTTTGAGGATCCGAGAGGCAGAATAGTCTGTTAAGATCTGTGTTGCAGTTTGTGGTGATGTGTGTTTTGTGAACCCTCCTGGTGCTCGGTTAACCGCTATCATGCTGGAGTAAAAAGATCTGGCCCGAGGCTCGGACTGTGCAAATAGTCGAGCTAACAAAAGCCGAACAAGGGAGGCTTGGGGTGGAAGCGAGTAAAAGGATATTTTCGGAGGAGTGTGACGCATGCTCTCATAAGCCACCTGAATGTGGCGTCTGTTCAACTCAGAGACGACTCACAATGATGTCTGGTTACGTGTACAAAAAAAAAAAGAGATTTTTTTTTTGTTTTCTTGCTTATTTCAGATAGCTCTGACCTGCCAATAACAATTTTGGCTGATTCCTCTAAATAATATTATTTACACAAAGGCGTAGAGGTTTCGTAGTCTAAGTACAAAAAAAAAAATTTAAATGTATTGTCTTCAAAAATGTTTATTAAACAATAATAAGAGAGAGGGACACATTACAGAGCTGTCTCTCCGATGCATATCAGTGATGGGACTGATATGGAACTGAGCTCCGTTGCTACTTTACAAGACAGATTATTCCTCACTATCATTTTTTATTTTTTTTTTTTTAGCACACTTGAAATATTTAAGACCAATCCAAATGATGATTTAACCATTCATTGTAACTATGTTAAAAAGCCCTTTATGTGTTCGGTTATGAATTATTTATCAAGGCCAGAGACACTTTGTGCGACAGAGAGCAGTCTGTAGTTAATGTAGATTTCATTGGTATTTTTAAACAAGGACTATTAACATGTTTTTTATGATGATTGGACTGAACTTACATAGTTCTTTTCTAGTCATGTTGATCAAAACCGTATTGGAAGCACATTCACAAATGCGCACACATGCGCTGATATTTAAGTGCCTTGCCCAGGGGCGCATTGATATGTGGCAGGTGGAAGCTGGAATCAAACCAAACATTTTCAAATTGCAAGATCTCTTCCCCAATAGATGTGGGCACAGTAAGCATCGGTTTATTCTCTCTACATATTAAACAGTTCATATAATTCATTTTTATTAAATTTTTTTCATTTTAGGCAGTTATGGTACCAAAACATGACACTGCTCCCACACACTCAGGCATGTGTGAACCGCCACCATCCGGGGACTGTAGGGGTTTCATAGTCGAGCGTACCGACTGCCTACATTCCTTGTGACGAAGTCCTTAATTTTTCACAATCCAACTGGATACTAGCAAGCTTGAGAAACAAATTTCCTACAATCCAAATGGGGAATCCAAATCAAAATCCAAAAAGTTTGATAAGCTAGTTAAGTGGTTAGCATATCAAATGTTTTTTCCTCATTTGAGTCCCACCTTGGGCATGTGTGGACCCGAGAGGAGTTAAGAACCACTGAGCATGTTGGGGCAACGTGAAACGGCATGTCACACAACAGGTTGTTGCTAGTTAACTAAAGAGTGAGTGAATTAGTTGATGCCACCAACCTTTTCTTGGTCAGGAGAGGTTGAGCAGCTAAAGCTTCTCCTCTGCCTACATTCCCCAGAATGCAGAGCTGCTCTGGGTCTGAGTTCAGTGAAATGATCAAAATTCTATCAAATGTATTTTCTGTTGATATTGATCAAAGGTCTATTGTGAGGGATGTCCTTATTGCTGTTTATTGCCCCTGCACTAGATTGAACAACCATCTTCCTGCAGAAGTGTCCGTCTCTGTTAGAGGTCAATAGCAACCTGAACGTTTCAGTAGAAAATACAGCTTCCTTTTTAACACATTCTAAGTGTCTCATTGAGACTGACCCCACCAAAGAGTATTTTTGTTATAACGAACTGTTAAGAGTTTAAGTATGGGATATTCACTAAACAGAATAAAGACTGGGTTTTACATTCAATTATAGAAGCCAATTTCTCAGAAATTTCTAAAAAAAGATATTACTAAATGTGAATATTTAACCTCCATCTTAGGTTTGTAGTATTCGTTTGTCTTTGCATTTGACTGTGTTGTCTGTAGCAGCAAATTCAAACCAGTTTAGTTCCTACATAATACCCAGAATCCCTCTAAGACATTTCTTCCCTGAGACATGAGCAAAAATATTTGCCAGCATATTAAGCCTTGATAATCTCTGGTTCCAGGACGCACTCAGACAAAAGTTTATTTTACACAGAAAATTCCAGCCAAAGCACTGACTGAGAAACTCTTGTCAGTGCTCTGCTTCCCGTGATTTGTGGCGGCAGACTCGCAATTTGTCAAAGAAATCTGCTCTGTATTAAATCAGTTTGTACAGCGGCGCAGGCTAACCGCACGCCAGCACCGATTTTGTTTTTTTAGAAGTGGTGATATTTAACAACTCGACTCTGAGCACCACTCCTTCCTCTCCGTGTCCTTTCTGATTTGCTGCCGCCGTCAAGATCCGAGGCTTCCGAGTCGTGTTGCCTTTCAAGCTGAAATGTAAACATGTCAGATTTTCTGGAGCGTATGAAGAGACTCGGGGAGCGAGAGCGCTTTAATTATCATAACAGACGCACGGCTGTAAATCAGCGCGTGCAGAAAGAGGTTCCTCGCTGACTTTCCTCTTCTTTAAATGCCGAAAACAACAATCCGAGTGTGCTCAATCAAGAAAATATTGCTCAAATATTATCAGGGAGCGCAGACGCAAGGCCTGGCGCTAATTGCAACACTGAACTGGAAGGGAAGAGGAAAACAGGCTGAGCCCCCTTCCTTCTGAACCCGGACTTCACCGCAGTGCAAAGAATAATTACTTTTCCCCAACTCCCTCACCATAATTAGTTACCACTCTTTTATCTTATCTAAGTGCGCATAATTATCACAGTCATCATATTATATTATTTCATGCATAATAAATGAACTCAAACTGTGTGTGGGGTAATTAGTATGTTCGGATATGAGCCCCGATAAGACGTCTCTCAGAGATTATTCTGCTGAAGACATTCGTTGGAAAAAAAAAGAAAAAGAAAAAAGAAAAAGAGAGATGGATCTAAAATATACAACCAGGATCCATTAGAGTCACTGCATCAGGAAGTCATCCTCTTTCATTTTGTATCTGCCTGAAGTCGTCTATCTCCTGGATGGTGTTTGAGTTGGATTCATGGCTGACACAGCAGAGCTGACCAGGCTGAGTCTCCACCACGCTCTGTATGGATTCACTTTCCGAAAGACGATTTGTGGTCATTTTCAATATTTTTTCAAAGCTGATTTTCAATGTTTTTCAATGCTGATGGCTCTGGTTCTCGTCAATCACCCAGCTGGAATTATGTGCAGGTATTTATTTTAGAAATTAAGCACACAGGATGCGTTTTACATTTAAAAAAAAAAGGATAAATTTTGAATTTGAACAAGTGGGTGATTACTAAAACGTTTCCCTTACTGGATTTGGATAAAAACGTTTAACACAAATTACAGCTATGTCATCGGATTCCTTTGATTATTTAAAAGACAAAAAATATAGCCAAAATGTTACCCTGAAAATAAAAAAAACATTGTCTCGTATCTTTTTAGCAGCAAAGTTAAATAAAGAAACTTGAATCTTTGAAAGACGGCAATTCAAGATTGGAAGGACGTGTTTTGTACTTTTAATATTTTAGAAGCATTTAAAGTTTAGATCTAAGTCAACAAAAACATTAAATTAGATATTTTGTTTTTGATGAGAGCTAACAACAGGCAATATTGATATCAGTTTAAAAGGTTGACATTTAGCACTGGTACAAGTAGCAGCAGCGTTTCAATTCAAATAACCTTTCTCAGCTTAATGCTGCACCATTTGGTGGGTTTTATTGACGGAAACCAATGATCACTATCACCCGTCATGTTGCCTTGCCCAGAGTAACCTCCTAGCATAATATGAAACAGGAGTATCTGCTAATTTGATCAGTTACAGCCATTTTAGAGCATTTTATCTAAACAGCATGTAGATAAATCGCGGAGGCCTTTAAAAATGATTTACCGCTCTCAGCATGCGGAGTGAACGCAATGTTATTTCAGCAAACATTCTGCCATTCGGTCTGGTATACGCATTACCCGTTCAGAGGCACAGAAAGTGTGTTAAAAAAACACAGCCTTGCTCATTCGAGAGGAATCTCTCCTCGATTTGGAGAGTTTGAAGCTGCAAGTTCTCCACAACAGGAACGTCTTTCACACCAAATGTTTCACTTCCTTTTTTTTTTTTTTTTTTCCTATTTGGCCGTGGAGCAGTTCTAGCAAGTCACACCTTTCGCTAACCTGAGCCAAAAGTCTGCAAAACACAAATATAATGAGCTTCTTCATTGCGGAACTATTTCCAGATCCAGATAGCCATTAATGAAATAAATAAATAAATAAATAAAAAGGCAACGGGAGGAGTGTCAGAGCTTATACAATTAAACGTGATTCCTGCTATTATCAGGAAATCACACCTTTGATAGCGGTTCCGTATAAGTGATATAAGATTGTGTGTGTGCGCGCACGCGTGTGTGTGTGTCCTAGACAGCTGTTGAGTTGGCGGGAAAGTAAATGCAGCAGTCGACCAGTGATACAAGCTCCTCTTTGCTGCTAAGGGATGAAGCTTTGAAAGACCCACCAGTCCAGGTCCGTTTGGTGTATTTGTACCCGTCTCCCTGCTGGCACAGCTTCAGTACAGCTCTGGTGTCAGCGTGGCAAATACACGGGTCGCATTTCCAACCCCGATTTGTTTGCTTGGCTTGAAAACAAAAGGAAGTTTGTGTGCGTGTGCATGTATGTGTGTGGCAGAGGCTGGGGACGGATGGGTGGTTAGTTGGCCAGACTTTATGTAAAATCATCAGCTCCCTACTCGTGATTAGATTCCCAGATGTGACCTCTCACCCTTTCTGTGCAGTGGCCTGTATTAAGAAGGCCAGGTGCTCTCCCAAAACTCCAGTGACTGAGATCGATAGCTACTGATAGTTTTCAAACCGCTTAAACACATTTCCTGTTTCTTTGGTCACAACTTTAATGAAACAAATATATATATATATATATAGGCTTAATGTTCTTTCAACAATTTGCCTTTTTTTGAGTCTATACCCTCCAGTTAACGGTTAATCAACTACTAAATTATATTTTAATAGTTTACACATTAACACATTACTATGTGTTAATGCTTCAGCATTAACACATAGTAAGGAAGGAACGTGATTGGATTAGAACGTACCTGCTCATCCCAGGTATGTTTCCCCAGAAGTATCGTGCTCTGTGAGCAGGGCTGACTTTCACTGCATCAACAAGCACTGGGTTGCACTGGAAACAGAGCAGAATTCCCATATCAAGGACCAACATTTATCACAGCTGTTTTACTTCCATCATGCTGTTTGAAGGTCGTCACCTCCAGGAACCTGCAGATGTCGGTTTTGTCGTGAGCGCTCATCAAAACCACGTTCTCAAAGAGCCAGAAGAATGGACGGTTGTCTTCCTCCTTTGGCTTCAACAGGGTCAGAATGCGGTAGAACTCAAAAAAGAGTCTCCCGGTGCCCTCTGCAGGAAGTAAAGGGAGGGAAAATGACGCAATAATGAAATCTCAATAAACAACTTAAATTAAAAACATTAATTTTTAGACGTACCAAAGAGTCCTTTTCTCAGTGGGTTGACCATGGACAGGTCGTTGCATGGACTGCCTCCGATCAGGAGGTCAAATGGTCCCCATTCAGCCAGCTGAAGCATACATAGATTAACTTAAAATCAGTTTTTAGTGTAACCTAACTTCAGCTTTAAGTGAGGGTCTCACATGTTTCCTTGTAATGGTGCGGACGTCGTTCACATATTCAATCTTCCCCTCGTGCTTAATCATCCCCACAACAATCGAGTCATCACAGATCTCAGAAGCGATATATCTTTCGATCTTGAAGCCCAAGTCTTTGAGCACCAGATATCCTGTCGCAATGTCAAAACATTCATTAGCTTTAATGAATTTTTTTTTTTTTAAGCGCTTGGTATATTTTTATAAACAATATGCTTCCTTGAACAGGTTAGGATAAGTCTATGAACTATATAAAACATGTTTATTACATTTCTTAACAAAATTATTCATAATGAGCTATTTTCGTGCCTCTTGTCACTTTAAATCCAAATAAGCTTCTTCTGACCACGCCCCAACTCAACGTTTACACTCACTTGAAAATGGCTGCAAACAGTTGAGCAATTATGCAGCCATTTTTAAAATACAAACATCTTTTCTGAATGTTAAGTCAACAAGAAAACAGTTGTCTTTTCCACCAGCCATTATTCAGCTCATAAAATGGTAAAACCAACTGACCAGATCTGCTTGGAACTCTGCCTGGGTTGCTAGGTAACAGGCCTGGGCATGGCGGGGGTTGCTAGGTAACGGCGGAGTGCCAATAGAATTTGATTTAATATTTGAAAGGTTTTTGAAACGGCTCAATTTCCAGGCACTAGAAAACATTAACTTGTTGCCAAACACGGCTGGGTGGTTTTTTAAGAGCTTGGGCTGTTTTTAGAAGCAGTTAAGACACAAATAGAAGAATAAAAATGTGTAGTTTCCCGTTATAACCATAGATCCGACCCTTTAAGCAATAAAAAAAAGGCACTTTCGTGTAGCTCAAGCTCAATAATTGTCACACTGACACAGAAATTGCTTTGTGTTTTCATATATAAAAACATCTACAGTGAACCTACCTGTTGCAATCCCATCAAAAAGCGATAGCACTTTGAGTGGCTTTCGTTGATCAGCAGGGATAGATGGGTAAATCCTGTGAGCCTCCTGTGGTTATTAAACCAAAAGAAAACAAAAGTTTTACAGAAATAAAACTCAATTTCTTCCAACATTTATCCACAACACATTAGATCCAGTGGAGAGCTTTTAGGGAAACAAAAATAAACACCTTTATTATCAAAGTGACATTATATTGTAATTTCTGCAATGTAATGACAATTAAATACAAATTTCAAAAATATTCACCGCCTTCACTGCAAAAACACCAAATTTTACCAACATTTTTTTGTCTAGTTTCTGATGCAAATATCTTAGTACACATGAAATAAGATAAAACTAACTTACAAGTAACTAATTAATTAATATTGATAATAAAAAAAAACTAGTTCCACTGTCAGATTATTTCATTTATAACAATAAATGAAATAATAATTTATTGTCATTGATCAGCTCATAAAGTGGTAAAACCAACTGACCAGACCTGCTTGGAACTCTGCCTGGGTTGCTAGGTAACAACTGAGCAATTATACTGTTACCTAGCAACCTAGGTAACAATATGAAACATTAAAAGAAGTACTTTCACTAAGAAAGATAACTTGAACGTAAAGAAATGAGATGTAGATGTTCATGAGCTTTCCAGAAATATTAAATATTTGCACTTATAATTAGCCTTTCTTATAATTTAATGTCTTCTATTTATTTTATGTTGAGCTGCTTGGTTTACTCTGGTTTCATGCTGGTACAGTAAAGAAAACAAAGATAAGCAGACCAGTGAAACCAGTTAGTCTGGAGTCCTGGGAGGGTTGAATGCCCAACATTAACAGCCCACAGCTGACTGCACCCATGCAAATATACTTGTTAGCATTTTATCTGCCACCATTCAAGAGACAATACAATTTTAGCACAAAGACAAACTGTATGAATGTAAAATTAGAAGTTTTTACCAAATGATGCACCATAATGTTTAACATGGTACTTACAAACTCCATGGCGCTGTTATTAGTGAACAGATCCTGAACTTTGACGCTCCAGTCTGGCCTCAGTTTGAGGTTTCCGTTGCACTGCGATGGCTCGCACATGAAGCAGCTCCAGGGGTCGATGTCTTTCAGTTTGTCGAAGGTTCCTTCGGCCACCAGGAGGTCCAGGCAGTCCTTACAGAAACATCTGGACGAAGAAACAAAGATGGGAGGCAAACCGACTTGTGAGAAGGGAGAAATGCTCTACGGTGGATGAGACATCTTAGACAAAACAAAACAGGTAAAATTACACTCCAGAAATCGAAATTAATCAGAACCACCAGAGGATGAGAGTGAGATAAGGACAAACTGTCACTTCCAGTGCATCTTTGCCTTTTGACCTGACAATCCGACACACATCCATGACCTCAATATGTTCCCTTAAATGACCTTCAGTTCTTGACTTTGAATATTATTGTGTATATAGATAAAACACACTTTCTTTCCACAGCTTTCTACAAAGCTATGGTGATAGTTCCCAATGTGATTATCAAAGCAGGAAGAAGTTTTCCAAGAATGACTCACTGACTTTGAATCTTATTGAATTATTGAAATAATTGTCAACTAATTTAGAAATCAATTAACCGTTAACTTGTGTATTCAAACTAAAAAAAGTCAAATTCTTTGAAAGAAAAACATGCTTAGATGAGTAAATAAGCCAGAGATGAATATAAGTTATATATATTTTGCATTTAAGATAAAAAAAAACCTTCTTTCTGTAAAACTGTTCTAACCAAACATATTGAGAAGCAGTTTTAGCTCCACCTGGTTCAAATTCTGCTAAAAAAAATCTCTTATTAATCACCATTTGCTATCCAATTCTTTCTATCAAGTTTATTTGTACAGCACTTTTCAGCAACAAGACAATTTAAAGTGCTTTACATCACAAATACACAAAAATACAAAGTCATAAAACACATTCAACAATTTAAAGAAATCTGCGAACATTACATTTTGTCAAGTGGCAATTATAATTGGATTATGTTATCTATTAAACAATTAATAAATAACCAATCTATTAATTGGTTAATAGATAACCCATTATCTATTAATGGGCTATCTATTAAACTATAGATATGTATTGTTATCTATTTATCTATCTATTGGTTTTCCAATAGATAACCAATTATTTATTGTTTAATCCAATAGGCAATTGGATTAACCAATTAAAAATTGGGTTAACCAATTATCTATTGGTTAATCCAAAGAAATAATCAATAGATCAGCCCTTCGCTGTATGTTTGTCACTGTAGATGCATCCTTTGCTACAAAATGATCAAACATACAATACAGAAATGCAACTTTATTGTTGAATTATTTTTTATTTGCATATTTTAATGTACACTGCAAAAAAAAATTCTCTAATTTGCGGTAAAATATTGGCAGCTGCGGTTCCCAGAATTTTACCTTATAAATACGGTAAAATTTGCATTTACATGGATTTTGCTGCATTTATTTGTTAAAAATGTAGTAAATTAGAGACATTTTTACTGTGTATTTCTAATGTTGTATAAAAAAGGCTGAAATAAGATTAATAAATTAATTGTCAGAATCGTTAGTTGCAACCCCACATAGATCACAACTAATAATTCTCCACTTTATTGTTTGGGATTCAAAAATATTATTTAGGCGTAAAAAAATGCCGAGTTGAAGTCCCTACATTAGATTTCCGATAAAAAAAAAAACCCTGCATATAAACAGTAACCTGCTTATTTATCATTTATGTTAACCATAAATGTTTTTCTTTCTTTTTACAGAAAGAAAAAAGCATATGAGATGTTTTTCTTTCTGTAAAGACAAAGTACACAGTGTGTTGGCAGCAGCTGGTTACTGGCTCATTGTGACAAAGAACAGAAGATGCTGACAGGAACCGTCCAACCCGGATCTCTATGTTTGGTGTGTCTACCGATCATCCTGGCGCGTTTCTTCTCATCAGCAAAACAAATGCAAATCCTCGATGACAGATTTGTAAAAGTGAAAATTTATTTAATATGCGTTCTAGAAAAATATGCGTAAATGTGTAATTAATTAATTAATTACTTTCCTCCTGAAGCATGATTTTTTTATTTTCCTTTGCATGTTTTGCCAAGTTGCTGAAAGTTTAATTTGGAATCATGAGACAGACCAAAACTAAGCAGTGCATAAATGTAAAGTGGAAGGAAAAAAAAAGGTTTTGGGCAGAGTTAGGTTATAAAACAACGTATCAATATTTAAACATCTCATTAAATTGTATTCAATCCATCATTTGAAATTAGAAAGCCAGCTCTATAAAATTCAGCCAGATCTAAAGAGAACAGATCTAAAGGATGTTTATGTGTTATAATGGTCTAATCAAAGTTCAGACTTAAAAGCAGCTGAGATTTTGCTGCAAGGCTTCAACATTGATGTTCATAAACACTCCAATCAGGTCAGGTTTGGATGTGTAAAATTAATAGAGGGAAGCATAAAGACTCTGTTGTATTTGGAGCAATAGCTGGTTTCATAAAGTATGGAATTGTGGGGACACTTAAAAAAATAACACACCACACTTTTAAGATTTTAAATTGAAAACATTTTTGAAGCCCATCTTCTGCTTCACAGTTATACATAACGTTCTGCTGATCTATCAAAACATATTATGCATTTTGTTTTGCTGAACCCACTGAGTTAAAGCTGAAAGTTTGAACTTCATCTGCATCTGAATTGTTTCATTTAATCAATGAACCGGACATTATAAAATGCTAAAGGATATCTTGGCCTGTAACTTGTATGTTCATTATGACCTGCAGCATTTACAGACCCATTAAATTATTGAAAAGTTCAAGTAATTCAATGACATAAACAACTAGGTGAAACATATTATATAAAGTAACTATACATAGCCTTAATTTCTGCCAATTATGATGATTTTCTGGTTACATTTAAGATTAAAATATGACATCAGACCAAATAAATTAAATTTTAATACAAAAATGAGAGCATTACAAAAAGTAACACTTCCCTAAAAGGTTATTTTCAAAAACTACTTTTAATCTGACAAACAAACCTCATCAGAATGAATATTTACATTTATTGACTGAAACTCTGTTCACCAATAATCTTACTTTGTTCCATTTATTTGCCTTCTGTGTTAGTTTCATGATATAAATGTACTAAAAACAGAGTGAAGAGTTTTGTGTTTACCTGCAGCAGCTGGCGTTGCCACACAGAATGACCTCCAAGCCCGCGCAGCAAACCGTGCAATACGACTGGTAGCCATCTTCATCGTAACGATACAGCGTCTCTGTGAAGTTCTCCTGCAAACGGAGACATTTCAAGGTTTCCCCCAGAAAACTTGCTAAGCCTGGTGTCTAGGTGCTATAGCAGTCATTCATCCAGCAGCCCGTCGTGTTTTTGATTTAAAAAATTTTAAAAATGTTTTTAAAAATTAAAAAAAATTTTAAAGTTGACAGGAAATTTGAAAATATCACTTGATAATTATGTGATATTGAAAGATTGGGAGATTAATACCTTAGCACCAACTATAAAGTCTTAGAAAATGCAAACATTTTAAAAAGACTTAAATAAATGAGTAATGCTTAGCCTGGCGGGACACAAGCAAAGCCTGGTGGCCTGCCAGGCTTATAATACACTGGGGGAATCCCTGAATTTGCTGTTGAACTGAACATCTAGGCTCCCGGCCCGGACGCATAAAGGCATCAAGATGGGTTGTCAGATTACCTTGCATCTCACACAAAGACCGCCTTCAAACAGGGGATGCTGGACATCGATCTCAGATGATGCGCAAGACAAGCAGAAATCTGAAATAAAACAGGGAGTTATTAAAAAAAATAGAGTTTATGTCTGAGACTTTAAATCCACAAATTGCAGACTTACCTTCAATTGTTTTGCCTTTTTCTTTCACCTTTTCTTTCAGTGATTCTGTAAAGAAAATTATGAAAAGAAACCACATGTAAAGAAACAAAATTAATGTTAAATAACTAAAATGCTTCCTATATGCCAAACCTCTATTATAGGGGGTGAAGGGGGCGTTGGGGGCTGCTGCCCTGTTTTTATAGACATATTTTCGTTTTGGTGGAGGTTGATAGTCGGAGGATGGAGAGTCGCTAGGATCTTGATTTGGAGAGGATTCTTCTAAATGAGAGGAAGAAAAAGAAACATTTAGGAAAAGCAGGAATGTTTGAGACACAGAAGAAGTTGCAAACAAAGATATTTGACACAGAGTTCTGGAGTCAATCATTTCACAGCAATGAAGCTTACCCAAAGTCAGCTTTGGTGTACAGAATTAGCATCTGTGTAAGACAGATCGTCATGTTGTGTAGTTGCATTTATTTTCCAATACACAGCTAACTAGTTTAGCTAATGGTATCTTTGCTAACCCTAAAGCACCAACCCTAAACATTAGCTCCGCTAACACTAAAGCGCTACATCAATACAATATTTAGCAGAAGCTAATACTAAATCGTTGATACCCTCCATGTCCTGAACTCTTATATGCTGACTTTTTTATTATTTATGGTAAAAGTCATGTTCACACCTCCAAAAACCTGCAACAAAACCTAATTTTCAGATTTTATTATCTATCTTAAAATTAAGTTTAAATGCTAAAGCTATTCAAATTATTTTCCTTGAAAGACTACAACCTTCCAGCACAAATTTGAGTTTGATATTACAATGTACATGTTCTAAAAATGCCCTTAGATATTGTATTTATGTTTGTCTTGTTCTCTACTGTCTGTTTTGTTTAGATTTTGTTTGTTTCTTGTTTTAAGTAAAGTTAAGTAAAGTAAAGTTCTGTTTACACAGAACTGCTGTGTAAACAGTCTTCACCCACTTCTTAATCAGTCAATAACCAGAACTTCAACAGAGATATCTGGAAAAATTAGTTTTGGGGAATCTAACTGCGCTAAACGTTTTCAAAGTTAGCAAAAGTACTAAGTGAAGAATTAGCTCTGCGGTTAGCACATTGGCAGAAATATGACCAAATGTTTTCTCTTTGCTTAACCATAAGAACATCCAAAAAAACCCAAACCTGAAACGAAAAGAAAACTGTGAAACTGGAATGCAGAAAATACAGAGTGAAAAACATGCCAAAAACATGCAATATTTTTATCCAATAACATTGTCAATCACAAATCCATATTTTTCTCACTCTTTTCTTTCCTTTCCATCACTTATGTAAGTACCAATAAAGACTCAAGACTAGAAAATATAAATAATTTTGGTGATTCTAACTGAAACAAGAGAAATTTGGTCTGGTTTGACTTCAGAGAGTGAGAAAAAAAAGGTTCTTTTGGTGTAAGTAAACTTCTGGTTTGAACTGTACATTATTGGCATGCAGTGTGTGTGAACGCATTGGACTTGGAAGATTACAGCTCACCAGAAACTGCATCCAGGCAGCCTTTGTAACTGCAATATTGTATATTTATGATGTAGTTACAACATGTCTGAAGTATACAATTAGTTATGTGGTTATTTTATGCTGAGAAAACTCAAGAGTTTGAAATGTGGAGATTTAAGGTAGAAGGAAAAACATATTGGCATCAATTTTACCAAGAGGTGCAAATCCTCTGGCTCCTGTAGGCAGAAATCCTTCAGAAGCCCAATCCACCATCATCTTCAGCTCTCGCTCTTTATCTCCTTCTGCCTTAGAAAAAGACTTCCCACATCGTTCAGCTGCCAACTAGAGAACAAAAATGATATGAAAGTCAGAAATAAACATATAATGTTAAACCTCATAGCAACAGATTTGTCTACTGATAAATTTATCTCTATGAAATAACAAAGTCCTTCCAAGTATGCCACTCTAAATCTGTTTAACTTATGATTATTGCTAAATTAAACATGAATCATAATTTAATTTTAACTCTTGTTTAATGATCCTTGGAAAAGTAAAGATAATTTTGACAAAAAAATACAATTTTACTTTGCTTCATAATAAGAGTAAATATATTATTTTCCTGTTTCAAAATAAGAGCTAACAACACAGAATTATTTGTATTTTTAAGCTTTTTGATTTTATTTTTTTCCCAATTTTAAGCTAAAAACAACCGATTAAGATATAATTACACCATTCACTGAATAATAAAGCTGTATGGAGGTACATTTATTGCAGCTATGGTGCCTTACAGAAGCATATAAAGCTCTGGTAAAAACTAAGAGTCCCCTGAATCCCTTTGAAAACCTCCTGGATTTTCCACCAAATATTGATCTCTGAACTCTTCCTGAGCTAAAACATTAGTTTTGTTGTTTCTAAATGAATATGAACTTGTTAAGCACTGCATATTTTAAATTATTTTGACCATTTCTCATTTTCTGCAAATAAAAACTACATTTTTGTTTGGAATTTCACAGACATGTTGTCAATAGAATAAAAGAACAACATATAAAAAGTAAAACCAGAGAAACTGCAGGATTATTTTTAGTGGTCTCAATTTTTTTCCAGAGCTTTATATTTCTTGTAATGTAAAATATAATGTTAATTGTTTATTTCACAATTGGTGACTGTATTTTTTCTTGAACTGTCCTGTTGCTCAAATGTGCTATAAAAATAAACTTGACTTGACTTTCCTGACAAAACAAAACTAAGCAACTAAACAACCAAGCAAAGGGATTAGAATTAGAATTACAACAAACTTAGAGTTCAGAAATACAGTCACTTTTAGTTACTTTTTATACTACTACTTGTTAGAAACTGTGTACACAGAAAAGGACTTAAATGAGTCACTCTTTAGCTTATTGTTTCAGAAACTGTGGAGTACTCAGTATCTAGACGCAGAGACCAGAAGCCCAGAGGACACTTTTGGATCGAGACTACATTTTAGACTCCTGTTCTTCAAACCCAGAGGATACTTAGCAACCCTGAACAGGAGCACTTAGTTTACATACTTTAGATCAACATTAGATTCTTTTCTCTTTTTTTTTGCTCTTTCCTTTGGTTAGTTATTTTATTTGTATTTCCTTTTAATTCCTGTAAAGCGCTTTGTGTTGCCTTGTTGCTGAAAATGTGCTATATAAATAAAATTACCTTTATCTTTGCCTTTAAGCAGACCATATTTATGAAGATGAAAGCAAATCAAAGATGGCGGAAGCACATTTTGCTGCAGTTAGAGCTGCAGGGCATTTGGTTTATGTCTCCACCAGCTTTAAATATCCGGAGACTCAACAAATTTTTCTATTCTTCTTGAGAAAACAGCTCAAGCTCAGTCAGATTTTATGGAAAGCATTTGCCAAAAACAATTACTGCCATAGATTTTTATGTCTAGCACATTGATACTCATTGATCTACGCCACTGTAAATCTGGTCGTATGTTTAGGTTCATTGTCCTGCTGGAAGGTTAACCTCAGGTTCAATCTCAAGTTCTTTCCTTAAACTTTAAAACTACGCACAATTTTATGTCAGCTTTTTTGAGCCATGGTTCAGATCTCAAGTTGTGAGTAAACAATGCAAAGGGAAGGAACGCAGATAAGAGCTAAAAGACATAATAACCACTCAGGAAAGCGAAAACATTCCCTCTCCATGCTGGCTGCGGGTAGCAACATGTTTGTTCTGATTACCTCACAGATCTGGTAGATGGCGTCCTTATAGACTGGCAGACTGGCAAAGGAATTTTTGCAGAAGCACAAAGTGAAGAAACTAAATGGCTTCAGTCTTTCAGTGCTGACCTGCAACAGAAACCCGACACTCAGTTACAAATAAATATTAAAAATTAAAACCGGTTGACCAGAGCAGCAGATTTTACCTCTGAAAACATCCCATCGCCGAACCACTCCACCCTTCGCATGCCTGGAGGAGCGTGCTTGGATTTCCACGGCATCACCAGTCCAGGCCACATGGACATCCCAGTTAGTTTCCCCCACACCAGTTCTCCCACAGAGAATCCTTTCCCATCCTGCAGAAAAACAGAAGTAAAGAAAAACAAAACAGAGACATTTCATAAGACCGGGCGTCCAGTCTGAAAGTTAGATCAACCATACTGTCAGTAATGGATAATTACCTGGTATTGACCTTTGGATGGAGTGCTTTTACTGGACGGTGAGATTCCTTCAAGCTTAAAGAAATATCAATGAAGTCAAATTATTACAACTAACTTGAAAAAAATGTAAGCTTTAAGTCAGGAGTGTTGAACTCATGTGCATTTTGGGCCACATTAAATATCTGAATGTACATAAAGTGCCGGTTGTGCCAGAATGTATTGATAAAACCCATTAAACTGTTAAAATATCTATAAATAAGTATTTGTTTTTGAATTCAATAAGTGTTGCTTAAAATTAAATACTTTTGAACATATTTTCTCACTTATCAGTTCATCCAGGATTTTGGTTGTTTTTGTGTTTGTTTTTTTGCAATCAAAATCAGAATTTGTGGCGCTAATTTAGGAATATCTGTAAGGAATTTTAACGATATCTGCGCTGATGTATGATGTTTTTATTAATCGCCATCTTGGTCTTGGATTATAACTTGACAACAAGTGAAACTGAGGCAACAGTCAATCAAACCCAATGCTTTTAGTCAATTTTGAGAAAAAATTTGCAGTGAAAATCAAAAAAAATGTAGGGATTTGTTGATTTTGTGTGAATTTTGAGAATTTATGAAAAACTGGAGGGACTAATTTATGTAATTTGGAGTCTGGAGGGCCACAAGAATATCTACGGTGGGCCAAATTGGCCCCAGGCCCTGAGTTTGACACAGGTGCTTTAAGCAGTATAGTCTCCAGTTTTGTTCACAAACAGCATTTACATTTTTACATTGAATGTCTGCAATAATTACTCAGACCCACCAGGATGATGTGGTGTTTTTTTGTGATTCTTGCAGCCTAAAGTCACAGATCTTGCGGTACTTTTTTCAAAAAGTTGCGATTTTTAAGCCTTAACATAATCTTAGAAAAATTGTTGAACAAACCTTCCCAAGACGGACATTAACATAATCAATACCACAGACGCAACAATCCGATATTTTCTGTAACGGTGCCGATATTGAAAAAAATGAGTGACAATATGGCCGGTCCATGAGGGCAGATCTATTCAGTCTAATTCTATGCTTTGTGCTCTGAGCTTTAATACTTATTTTACATTATATTTAAAATTCCTAATTGCACTTTCTGAACCGTTTGAAATAAGGTTTGCTGCTGTTTATTTTCACACGTTTGACCAAAGAAATCAACCTCTTGTTTTAGTTTCTTTAACATTTATTTCACATTGGATGTTATACTCCTCATTACACTAACTGAACAAATTAAGATTATTATGGTTCCTGCAATAAATAGCTCTGCATGTTTCAAACAGGTACACCTACCTCTTCATCTACGGAGTCCGCACCACTTTTGCGGCCTTTAATTAGGCCAATGGGTTTGGACCAGGTACCAACACCAGCCTGAAAGACTTTTCGGGCCTGTGGTTTCTGGCGTAAGCTGCTCTCCCAGCCATGGCCTCCCCTCCAGACTCCCTGAGACAAAACACACTCTCATTTCTTATCCAAATACCATGCACATGCAAATACACAAACAAAACAGGAATGTCTTGATGTAGGACAACCAAACGTAACAATAAACACTGATCAAGATAGTCACTGGATCACTGGGGGTAGATTCAGATGTTTCTCAGGTCTAATAGCAGAGTTTAGATTTGCATTTATGGTCTATAATCTAATCAAAATCAGATGCAAATAATGAACATATATTACCTCATGTGACAGAGAGCTGTTCATCAAACTATCACAATCTAAAGAAACAAAAGGTACTTTATTACTGATGGCATCAGACACTTTCAGCGCTTACTTTTTAAAGTTTGAAGGCTAGCGAGATGTTTAAAATTTTAATCAATAAAAACTTATTTATACAGTTACTTACAGCTAACAAAAGAATTTATTTTTAAAACTTTTTTTTTTACCGTTTATCTTGATAAGACGGACTTCACAAGGCTTCAAATCGAAGCCATTCAAAGCTGTAAAAGCAAATCAAGAGTTAAAATATGACAAATTGTGATTCTAAAACACAGATCATAACGTTATGACAGAAATGTGAAATGTGTTTCTAGGGACGCGATCAACCGGCTTACGATTAATTGTTGATTAATGGTGTACAAGACTAAAATTATCTGCAATCAATTAACTAATAACCTCGCTCAGATGTTATTAGTCTAAGCGGACATTGTGCTTAGTGCTGTGGTGTGGCCACCTTCCAGCAGGGGGCGCTGCTGGTCATCATTTAGCGGCACCAGTTGATACGGAAACAAACCTAGCGGAGCCATACCAGAACGGGAAAAAGAAACGGTCCAAACAGAGTCTGGCTCAGGTTGCAAAATGCACTTTATGTGTTTCTGTTTTGAAATATCTTCATTCTTTTATTCAGCAACCTCAGAGGTTCCTGTTTTATTATATTTTATTTACTAAGTTTAATAATGTGGGAAAACCACATTTTTATCCAGTCAGTATTTAATACAGGTGACACAAAATAATGTTAAGATTTAAAGATTTTTTTTTTTAACTCAGCATATTATGAACATTTTTTCTTAAAAAACAGTCGGCCATCTTGACGCAAGAGAAAATTCAAGTTTTTCAGAAAATGACCACTTATTAGTCAATCGATAAGATCAGTCAACTTTAGATTAACTCATTAATGGATAACTTGCATCCCTAGTTTTCGTTTATCTGCTTCATGGAGGATTGCTTTGTACCGGCGGAGTAAAGGTGGAGGTCTTTTTTGCTGCCGTTGGTGAGAACACAGTCAGGTATGACCTCACATTCGCTTTCTGTGACGGTGTCACTCTCAGAAAGTGGTGCATCATTGTTGTCTAAAGCCTGAAGGAAAGAGGACAATATCAGTTATTTAGTTGAAGCTGCAGTGTTTCATATATTTGTTAAAACTGTCACCTTTCAATTTTTCAATTGTTTGCCAAAAGTGATCTTTTAAAAACTACAACCGAAGTTTTAGGCAAAAAAAACAAACACTTTTAGCCAAAAAATTACTAAGGCTATTATCAAACCAAAAACAACCAATCAGAGCCAGGAGGCAGGTCTTAGTGCTGTCAATCAATCAAGTGTACTCCCTGCTAAATGTGATAATGGTAGAGAAACAACTTATCATTACATGAAAACCATTTATCCGCTGTCATCAGTGGCTATGCTAACTAAACTTAGCATTCATGTACTAGCTGTAGCGTAGCAGAGAGCAAGGGGGTGAGATGAGCGATACACTGAGGGTGATTGATAGCAATAAGACCCTCCTCCTGGCTCTGATTGGTTGTTTCTAGTTAGCACTGGGATGACGTGGGGGAGCTTGATTTGTTCCAGATTATCTGCCTCATATAATAGTTTCATGACATGGTGGAAGTTTAAACAAATATGTGAAAAAATATTATTTTTTTTATAAAAGTTACCTACTGCAGCTTTAAATGTAAAAGTTACAATATTTTAAGGAAGTTTGTTGGAATACCTGGGATAAAACATGTTGAGCATCCAGTGGAGGACATGGGAATGACAGCAGGGTCAGAACCAGCTTCCTGAACACTGAGGTGGGCTCTGTGCCTTCAAGTACCCTCGCCCAGTGATTCTCCAGTGTGTCTCCATTCACTCCCTGGTTACTCCTCTCCTCCTCCGCCTGCTGATACTCACTGAACTCCTGTTTGAGCTGCCTGACCTCCTCAGGGGAGCTGCAGACTCCCAGCTTCCTCCCAAGCTTCTCCACAGCTACATCGGTAACCTTCAGGCTGCTCTCCGGGTTTAGCAGCTGAGCAATGTTTCTTAGCACCGTGTCGCTTAAAGGCAACTCCTCTGCGATGCAACATGTTGCTGCAACATAAAACAGCAGCAGCTCTTCTTGTAGCTGTGGCAACACCTCTGCAGCCTCCTCTGTTTTTAGGAAATCTTCCACGTCTTTCCCGCCCAGATTGAGGGCCGGGCCTGAGTGGTGGTGCTTCTTGTTTTTCAGGATTTGAGCATCGTGTTCTTTGAGGTAGCGAGCGGCAGCATTGGGCTGAAGGAAGCGAGACGCGTACATGCTAAGCAACATGCTGGCTTCTTCCAGGATGAGTGGCATCTTAGTCCAGGACGACTCCTGAATTTGATTTTGAAATTTTTCCAGTGGCTTTAATGCGTGGCCCAGCGACATAAACATCGCCTTGACTTTGGGATCCTTCAGCTGGGAACATAATGACTTGGCTTTTTCATCACCCTCAGGACAGGAGCTGAAGTAAAGTATCAAATCACTCCATATTTCTGTCAATTTGGTGACCAGCTGGTGGAATCTAAGGCAGCTGATGCTGAGGTAAAATGGCTTGCTGTTTTTAGTGATATCTGAGCCGAAGAGAGCCTTCAGATTGTCGTTCTTCGTAGAGCAAGAGGTGTAGTGTGCATACAAGTCGACCAGCAGCTCCTGGAACTGACTGGGTAGCTCCTGAACCCCAGCGTGATACGCAGCATCAGCAATGGCGTACAGGCCTCCGAAGGCTATTATGTTCGGGTTCAGCTCCCTGAGATGTGAGCAGATTTGCTCCGAAGCTTCGCCGTCACCGGGGTAACAAACAGCGAGGTTATCGGTGGAAAGCTCGAGTCTTTTCAAGGCCTGCACCACCGCCGCTGCTGTTTGGTCTCCGGCTCCGTCCGCCGACTCAACGGCATCCAGAAGACAGATGCGGTGGCCAGAGGACTCAGAGTCGAAAAAGCCCAACAGAACGACGGCGACAGTGTCGTCGTTTCCAGCTGCCAGAGCTTCGTAAACATAAACACAGTAAGGAGTGCGTTTGCTAACAGCGACGAGGTCTTTGGGGTACTTCAGCCCCAGTTTGCAGCGTGCAAAATGTCGGGAGACCTGCTCGCCTTTAGCAGACCCGGTGTAGCAGCGGTTGAAAATGAAGCGGACAGCCGCGTCGCTGCAGGGGAATCGCTTGGCCACTTCGGTTTTATTTTGACAGATTTCGAAATCCTTCGCCCTTTTTTGGTGCTTGTTTGTTTCCATGTGCCGCTGCAGCTCAACAGTGCCCCTCCTGTACGAAGCCAGGTTGGTGTGGCAGACGGAGCAGTAGGTGTGCTGCTCCCCCAGGGAGCTGGGATCGGCCCAACCGTATTCCTCCTTCCACTTTCCAGTGTACGGAAACGTTTTGGTTGTCCTTGCAGTGCCGTTTGTTTCAATGTCTGAGTTCCCTGAAAAGACAGAAGAATTTTATTATACTGAAGAGGACTAGGGCAACTGGAAAAAACTTATTCTGACTTTGTTTTCTCCAAATGTTGGTTTTTTTCTTAGAATTCTGACTTTTTCTAAGTATTCAGACTTTTTTTTTTTTCAGAATTCTGAATTTAATTTCAGAAACCAGACTTTAATTTCGAATTTTGACTATTTCCACAGAATTCTGACTTCCATCTCAGAATTTAGATTTTGTTTCTCCGAATTTTGACTATTTTCATAGAATTCTCACTTTGTTTCAGAATTCTAATTCTAATCACAGAATTCTGACTTTATTCTAAGAATTCTGACTTCGGTCTCAGAATTTTTACAATTTTCTCTGAATTTTGACTTTTTTTTCCTCAGAATTTTTTTAATTGTTTATGCACCATCAGGCAAATCTAGTTTCAAAACTCAAATCTACCAAATGAATTTGGGAACAGCTTTCAGAGTGGATCAAATGTAGGTTTACAAATCCTACAATAAAGAAACTGAAATCCCCCCCCCCCCCCAATAACATAATGAACATACACCTGAGAATATTTATTGTTTATTTGGATGTTGACATTGAGACAGAATTAGAATTCTGAATTTAAATTATGAGGGGAAAAGTCAGAATTATGAGGAAAAATCAAGAACATTTTTTGGTTCCCCTAATCGTCTCCTGTAAACTAAAGCCAACTGATCCCTTTTTCTTTTATTACACGGAGGAAAAAAGTGAAAAGTGGGTACCTGATGATGGTGAAACTGGAGTTATCTCCTCACTGTTACAAATTGTTGCTTTCACAGGAGTAGATTCTTTATTTTTTGTATTTTCTGTGTAAAAAAGTTTTAACCACTTCATGAACTCATAGCAGGTTTTGAAATCTCCCTCTATGAGCCCGTCAACTGGGATGGTCTGTAACAAAACAACAAAATATGAGAGAATTTAAAGGCATTTTACAGAATCTTGCACACCATTTGTGCACCTTGAACTTTTCACGCTTTTTCACATTTAAACCACCAGCATCACCGCATATGGAATGTTTTCATAATATTGTGATGTCAGTAAAGAGTCAGCGGAGGGGACATTTCTGCTAATCCACTGCGAGCCTTAAATCTTACTAAGTATTTTACCTAGTTTCTACAGAAAATATTTTAGTACACTTGACATGAGGCAAAACTAACTCACAAGTAACTTTTCAGCAAGACATAGGAACTTGTCTTAAGTTAATAATTTGTAAACATTGATAAAAAGTTCTAGTTCCACTGGCAGATTTTTTCACTTATAACAAAAATATTTTTCCCATCTTATAACAGAAAAAATAGGCTAGTGAAACTAGTATTTTCGTGAATGTATTGTAAATTTTCCAGATTTTTCTTTGTGAATAAAAAAACATTTCTTTTTCTTTTCCATTTTTAATTGTGCTACTTTGTTTCTGTAGCACAAAATCTCCATATAATACAGCAAGGTTCCTGGTTGTAATGAAAAGAAAAAGGAAAAATTTAACTTTTTCAAAGAATTGTTTGTTGTGAATACACTTTTACAAGAATGAGCAACTAATTTAGACCTCCATATTAAAAATGTTGACATATTCCTTGAGAACAACAGTACTTTTTTCTCATGAAGAGTGAATTTTGTTAATGCAAACACAGATTTGTACCTTTTTAACACCCTTCTGGTTGAAGGCGTCCTGAAGAAGACTGAAATTGTGCATAAAGTCTTCTTTACTCTGTGCATCAAACTTCACCTTAGCCATGTCAATGGAGCCAGGAAAAGTGTGGTCCATCATCTGACACTGGCATGCACCTGTTGAACAACACAAACAAATTTACAAGCTGTGACGATGGAAGGCAGGAAGGGCATTTGCAACAACGAAATGCAAATCATGGTGAAAAAGGAGCCTCTGAGTATTGTGTAAACCAATTTTTAAAAGTTGGTTCAAAGCAAAAGCCTTTTGGTGCTCGTATTGCTTTAAAACAGGCGGCAGCAGAGCCATGGTTTGTACTATACTTGTATTTATCTTTTTGTTCAACTTCAGCCTTTAATATCCACTTTGCAATCACAAACTATGATAAATGACATTAAAATGACTCCTCATGAGATGCAAACTCAAAATAAAGCAATTATTAGGCTTTGTAGACCTCAGTATCCAAATGTGTCTGGGAACTAAAAGTTTCAATCTGTTAAACCAACTTTTAAACAAACTCATGAGTTGACATGAGAGTTGTAAAGTGGAACAACAACTTCCCTATGTGGTTTAGAGAAACTATGTTGCGCAAAATTTCTGTTATGAATTGTGTAGAATTCACTTTAAATGTAGTATGAACAAACTGAGTGTTTAAATATGCTACAGGGTGCTCAAAATGTAGATTTTATAATTCTATTTTACATCACTAAAGCTCTTTGAGTTATTTTGCTATACATCCGATCAGGTTTCCTCTTTGTTTTGATGTTACCTGTTGATTTTTTGAGTGGTAAAATCTTCCAGTTAACTGTCTGTGAACAAGCTGCTCTCCTGCTCTATAAACTCAGTGCATTGCTTTAAATATAGCAATAACAATTATTTAATCTGTAAGTCTCTCGCCACATTACACAAACAGGAAGCTGCAAGATCCAATACAGTTTCTCTCCTATTGTGAACATTTTCACTATGGGTAAAAAAAAAAAAAACTATAGATTTTTAGGTAAAACCCAGAATTGTTAGGTTGAGAAAATACTATGCATAGCCACAAAAAAAAAACAGTTTTGCAAATAAAATCAGGCCACGATTGTTAAAACTTGCAGAACATTGCTTGCTAGGAACATGGCTGGTATTGCACCAACAACAACTAACAGGTATTGGGAGTTGAAAGTGAGGGACTCTAATGCTGATAGAAATGCCCTAATCTGATAAGGTAAGTCACAGATGATCCAACACCTGACTGAATCCATTGAATTATCTCCTCAGAACCAAGTTCTTGCTAATGATGTAGTTATTATTAGTGAGATTTAACACGTGCAGAGCGCCTGATCTCAAGGACTAGTTATCCACGCCTTCACTGTGTGATAAAAGTAGGCTAAATGAACATGATGAGCATGAAATGACCGGTTCACATGCTGTAATTAATCACCTGTTCCCATCTCCTGCACATTTTTGAAGTCTGTCTTGAGCAACCTGTTGATCCACGACACCACATAGAAACGGCTCGACTTATCCCGGGTGGAGATGGGGGTCACAACCGGAGAACCTGCCATGTTGTGCGTCTCTTTAAAAAAAAAAAAAAAAGAAGAAGAATAAACATGTATTAGTTTAATTCATCTGAAGGTAGCATTCATGCAACGTAGTCACAGATCTGCAATAATTGGCTTAATTAAGGGTTTGGATCTTAAGGTTGTGATGTTACCAAAAATATTTGGGCAAAAAACGTTCCTGGGCCTCAGGAGTTAACACTCGCTGAATCTGTTGCACCTTAGTATGTTGAAACAAAACAAACCATCTAAAAATAGTGCCATTTTGTTAGTTTTTTTGATGCCTACTTTTATGTTATTAAGTGGCAAGTGTCCAAGACGAGACTTTGTTCTAACTAATGATAGGCACATCCCTTTGAGATTCTGACAGAACCGTTTAGTAGGGCATGACAAGGATGTGTGAAATATTAATATCACACAGAAAAGTCTGGAGTGAAATGAATGTGGACGAATATACTCCAACCGTTATGAACATGAATTTAACACAAATAACATTGATCAACTTGCTAAAGTTTGCAGTTTGGTGGAAGTACAGATGAGAAAGAAGAAAGTAGGAATATATCCCAACTGAGATCGTCGTCGTCGTCGCAATATGTACGAGGGATTTTAAAACATATCGGTATCAGTCCGACAAGTAAAACTTTGCAGACAAACGATGTTTACTTCCATTTTGTTGCTGTTTATGTTTGTGTTTCAGGAGGACAGTGTTTTAGTCGTGTGACAGTGGCGGTGAGGTCGCTCGAGATTGTGGAGCGTTTAGTTGGATAAGCGATGTCAGCAGTGAGATTGGTTTTTAACAGTGTCGAAAGAGTAGGGAGTACATTTAATACCATTAACTGCAATATTAATATTGGATAATTTTCACATTGGTGCATCCCTAATATTTACCAATATCATCACCATCACAAGACTTGCTGATAGTCCCACGTTTTTAATGAAACAGGACTTTACTACATTAAACATTAAAACAAAATTCAGGTAAGGCCTACAGAAGGCAGCTGTTACTACCTTGCTTGGTTGCTTCAACACCACTTGTTCCAGAAAACAGACCAATTTAGCAAGAAGGTGTTTTAGGATTTTGTAGAAGAGGCTTTCCACAAAAGAGAGTTTTAACACCAAAACTTCATGTAAACAGACGACCCTGTCACTCGCAAATAAACAAAAATAATGTTAATATCAGTATTGCCTTCTTTTGGATGGGCTTGAATTTTCTTTTTCTTTTTTTTTAGCTACCTTGCTTCCATTTACTGTCAGAAAAGACTTGTACTGCAATGTTTTTGGTTAAGGTAAACATAAAAATAAAAAAACAAACATAAGTAAAGAGAAAAAGCGTCACCAAATGTTGTTGGCATTTTTATCACACATGGTTGCTACAAGTAGTCACACGCAGGCTTGGCTGGTGTTTGCTGTGCTCTCTCCATGAATAATGTCTGAGGAGGGGGTTGGTGGGTGGAACAAGGCCGTTGCCTAATCTCCTTTTGTCTGAATGACTGCAGGATAAAAGCTGAGATTTCTTCAATCAAATTAAAACGTTACCATTTGGTATTGCGGTTTGGTCGTGTCTAGATCTTACAGCTTATACACGGAAGAAAACCGCAGAATGTTTTATCGGAATCCTGCGGGACACGAGTCATGATGCTGCGGGATAAGCCCCCTCACAGCCCCCCTGCCGTCTCCTCAATGTATGGAAAGCATGGATGAAATCTCGCGTTATCTTTCTTGCCGCGAACTTCTTCTCGACACACAACTTTTACTACCACGAAAACACGAGTTTGGGGGGCAGGGAGGGGGTCCCCGTTCAGTTTAAGATCCTACGGTTTTTGACGACAAGCCGCAAAGAAAACAATTGAAAGCGCAATAGTGACAACCACGCCGACATGTATTGAATGTTGTCTCTTCTGGTTCAGCGTCCACATTTGTAAAATCGACACATTTCGCAGCGGAGCACTAACAGTCCGTGTTTCCGTGTGAAGAAAGCGATGTTTATCTTTTCATAAACTATTGCGCTGTAGACAGGGACACATTTTACAACCAGGCAGCTTTTTTATTAACGTGCACGCTGACACGGAACGCAAACGCGACTTTTTCCACTAACTTGCTTTAGTAAACAAAAGAGGACTGACTTGTAGTTACTCCTAAGAATTCAAACCTTTCGCGGCTTTCGCTGCTGGTTACGCCGGTCTTTGTTGGTGTTGCCTCCAGACAACCCGATTCACAAAAAGCCAGGACAAAGAAATGCACTCACTGGAGGGTAAAAAAAAAAATAAAACTATTCTACACGGAAATGAAACAAAAACGGCTTGTTTTGTTATTATACTGTGGTTATATGATGGTAGACTTACCACGGCCGCTTCCCTATAGGTACAAGGCGGTCCTCCTCCCTTTACTCCGTCATGAAGTGGATTCAGTACAAGGCCTGCTGACGTCCACACAACCCCGGGATGGTCTTTTGGATGACCCAATAGAATGTTAGTAAAAAAAAAAAAAAGAAAAGGTGCTTGCCATAGACCACACCCTTATAATTATAATTACTCTGTAATAGTCTGCACACAAATGCCGAATAAGGGAAAACAGTCCAATTGATAATAAAGTTACCTCGTCCGTTTAATTCATAGCATAATAATGATTTCGTTTTTTAAAAGCAACTTCTGTCGAAAATAGTGTTCTACCTAGATATTATATCATCAGACTTTTGAATTTCGAAAACTAAAAAAAACAAAAACAAAATCGGTTTAGTGTATTGGCATACTAAGTAAATTCATTTCAACTTTACACAATAATATCCGTACCCGATATGCGTCGTCGTGAGGCTAATTTGTGGATACGAAAGTGTTAGCATGTTATGCTAGCACTTAATCACAAATGAGATAAACGCGACCGCTCTGTTGTTTGCTTTTCGGGTTTGTTTGCTTTAGACGTTATTCGTAATAAATGTGTTTTAAGGCCAAAGCGTATCCAAAAGAAGCCCTGCATAGAACAAACACTACCGAAAGAAAACATTGCAAACCTAAATGCTGTCATTGATTATTTCCATACTTCCAAAACAAAATCTGATAACTCTGCCGCTTGTGCCATTGTGTGCCATACGTTGTTAATTCCAACCACTGCGTACAATGAACATGACAGGACAATACATAGTGTATCTAAATTATTTATCCCAGTGGAGATATACCGCTCTAATTATTAACGATACGGCTGCTTTACGTTTCCGGTTTTCATGGTTTAAAGTTTCGGTCGTTAGAACTTTCCTTTCTGCTGCGGCCATTTTGTGATATGGTCACAACACACCAGACGCCATTACATGTTCAGAACAACGCAAGTCTGACATATGGGGGGAGTTATAAGAAATCATAATAATAAAAAAACAAGCGAAAAATGGTTTGTTTATCACTGAATGTTAGTACTTTTATGTTCGTCTCAAGTGTATGTCACATTTGTACAGAAATTCAATAGTACAGAGTACCAAGTTGGGAAAATTAAACACAGTGTTAGTACCCTCTACTATGCCACTTGGCATGTTGGATTTCTCTTGGTGTTGTTTGTATTAGCAAGTTGGATTATTTTCTTGCGTGTGATGCAATTGTCAAGTTAGAGCTTCAACTTCTGAGGTAAATTTATAGTACAACATATTTGTTTGGGAGTCAGATTTTCTAAGTCCCCAGTCAAAAATGGTGTGTTCCATTTGTTGTCTGAACTCGGAAGTTACAACTTCCGAGTCGAGAAAGCCGAGAAGTCAGACTTCCCAATTGGAAGGTCTGCTAATTTTTCTAACGCTGACTTTAAGATCCAATATGGCTGCTCTTCGCATCAACAATAGCAAACTGGTGAAAACATGGTCATTTTACAAGCCACACTTGTATGTAAAATTAATGTGACATGTAGGACCTGCAACTCTATAAGGTGCATTTGCTATACATGTGGAAAGTACAGCTTAAAACAATGTTTGTTAGAGGTACTACTAACAATGACTACTTGGGTGTCGTCATATTGTAATTCCTACTTCTCAATCGTTAACTCAGGTGTGACGTCATGTCAAGCTCCAAGTTCTGACTTCTGAGGCAATTGGAAAGTATCAAAATACAGCAGGAAATTGAAGGTTCCCAACCTTCCAAGTGGGTTCAATTAGGCACCCCAAATTTTAAAAATGTAGTTAAAGTTGCCAGTTTAAACTTACACTTTTGACAATTTGTCTATAAATAAGTTAAACATAGTGATGTACAAATGCTGTTCAAATGGTACTTCAGTGTTTGAATGTATTTGAACTGTAGGAAAAGTAAAATGTTGTTGCTAAAAGTGGGTAGCACTTCAACAGTTAGCAAAAGCATGTTGAAGTGCTAACAACTAGTTTTTTGGTTCGCAACAAAGCACCCTTTTCAGATGCGACCCATTCCAAGATTCAAAGTCCACACCAGGTATGCTGAATTCATGCTGAATTCTGGATATTATTAGTCTCTAGACTAAACTTTGAACTTTTTAACCAATCAACACACGAAAATGCTGGCAGTTTCCAGACGGTTTTCTGTAAACATAAGCCTAACAAACTTCCCGTGGTCTTTGAAAAAGAAATGGGTATTGAGGTACTTCTCTTCTGCTACCAACCAACCTTCTGCATTTGTAGCGGAAAGGCTCAAACTTCAACTTATTGGACCAAAACATGTGTCCAGGCTGAAGTTTAACAAACCCTCCCACTTAGGTTTGTTACAGTACAACTCTTTCTTCCCCTCATTCGATCCAAACAACTGGTTGGCATGGAGATAATGTGCAATGATCCCCAAAGTACACTCTATACTGTACCATAAAGTTTTGGAGATTTTTGCCTTCTTTGCTGTCCTCATCACCGTGTGTAAAGGATATCTTTGTCCAATAGAGAGAAGAGGCATAGACTTTTGTGTCACATAATAGTTATACCTCAGGGAAACAAAGTTATGGATTACGAATTAGAAGTAGGAACTCTAATCAAGAGTCATCTTCTATTAATAAAATTAAAATAATTTTTAACAAACCTTAATTTGCTGTAAATAAAAAACAACTTTTAGTTGTTTGACTGACAATACTTTCTTTGAAATATGGAGTATTTTTGTCCTGATAGTATTGTAGTACTATGAGAAGTGGAAGACATCATGGATTTAATGACTGCAGGTGAACACGTTGGACTAAACGAGAAACAACAATATGTCACTCGACGTTCTTCTTTTTAATCCCTTTTATTTCGACATCCGCAGTGTATTGAAGCTCACAGTGGGTTCACAGGGTTAAAGGTCAGGGTAAGCTTTGTTTGTCTTACCCATCCTCCAAGAAGCAAGGGTCACCAGAAAGTAAAGAGAGACAGAAGTCTTCACGTGCTTCAACAACACCTTTTAATCTTGTTGTACTAGTTAGCAATGTTTGAAGACTCCATGTCATCCACGGTGTGAAAGTTTCTCATGTCAATGTTAAAAACTGTTGATATTTGTTGTGATTTCTTTCAGTGGATTATGTGTTTCGTCAGGAGGTCAACCAAAACAATGCGAGACCAAATGAGAGAAAAAATCCACCTCGAGTTAAGTTACTTAAAAGCGTTGGTTGGCAACTTTATTTAAAACTTATTTAAAATAATAAGCCTCAGAAAGTAATATTAAAACATGTAAGGAAAGCTCTGATTCTTGTTCTGGTGCAACAATTAATGTATCTGTGAAGCCGTCCTTCCAAAGGGATTTTTCCTCTTATCTCCCAGATTTAAATGATTACATTATCTGTATTTGTCTAGAGTGATTATAAATATATTTAGAAAATACAAGAGACTGAAAAAAAGACAAAGGTGCACAACATGTGGTGTAAGAGGAAAGCGGGAAAACAGTTTGTTTTAAAGAGGAATACATTGAAAGAAATATCCAAACTATTTTATGAAAACTTTGGGATGCTTTTTAGTTATGAAAGGATGCCTGGGTGAGCTCCAGCAAAATATTCACAGAGCACAAAACAAAAGTGAAAGTGCCTTTGTTTTTGTCATTGCTGTCTGCCTTTTTCAAGCTAATTTGTTGTTTGTGTCAGAGTGCAAAATGGTCTACCTTTGTTATGCTTTGGAGAGTTCTCGCATAACATGATTTAAAAAAAAAAAACACATTAACAGCTGTCCTTCAGCATGTCATCATCATTCACTAACCAGAACAGGTGAAGCAGACAGTAATCTGCAGACAGACATCCATTTAAAGAAGCACGAAACAAAAAGGAACTGAAAAACCTCTGTCAACATAAAGGAAGTTATATAGACCCTATGACATTTCATTAACCAGGACAGGATGACGTTCAGGATGCGTCAAAATGACATTCTGGTAACAGACAAATGAAACTCAATATTCTTTATATAGGGAGAAAATGATTGAAACACTAAGTAAACCAAACAAAGTGGACAATGATTAACTTCATATAGGCAACAGGAAACAAGTTATACTAATGAAAGAGAAAAAAATATCATTAAATCAGTTACACAAGATAATGATATGCAAAAATCGTTCACCTTCTCTGTGTAAAGTTTAAAGGAAACCCAGAAAGTTAATGTTCAACACTGAGGCCTTATCAGTTACATTAATCAAATCAGAACCCAATCTGTGTATTAGAGGACTGAAGTTTTGGATCCCAATCCACTTTATCTGTCTACACAATTACTGGCCAATTTATTAGATACATTTATTCAATTTAATTCAGGTTATCAATATAACTCAAAACAAATGTTGTCTCAAGGTACTTTAATACAAATCTATCCATTTAATCCAGTCACAAAGACAGATTTAAAGTTTGTTACATACATTTAAATTGAATCTAGTTATCAAACAATGCAGTCAAGTTTAATCAATTATTTTAATTGGTTAAACTTTTTCAAACCCGGCAGATTGCATCACGTTATAGAGTAAGCATGTGATAGTGGACAGTTGTTTGCATTACATAGTTGACTTCGCAGTAGTCTTTTATACTGAGCATGTATGTGGTGACAGTGGATAGGAAAACTCCCTTTTAACAGGAGAAAATCAGACATAAAAAAACACAAAAGCACTGACCCAGGTGTACTTTCTATATGTTAAAGTTAATGGCAGTAACTGCACCTTATAGTTTCATCTGAGAGAGAAATATAATTAATCAAACTGGTTCAGTCATCAAGTGTTTACAATATTGTATAAAGAGTGAACCAGCCAATCATTTTACCTATCAATAATTATGTAAAATTAAATAAGCCTAATCCTTTATTATTATTATTATTATTATTATTATTATTATTATTATTATTATTATTATTATTATTATTACAATTTTTGTAATAAAATTAGGAAAATCATCTTTTAAACTGAGTATGTAAAATAAAGTTTCTAATCTTTGAAAGGAAGTTGTCCCATGTTTCCATTTGTATTTTTTTTATTATGAGTCAAACTCTCAACCTGAGTTAGTTTTTCCTTAATCCTGTGTGTTGCTCATGTGTTAAACTGGTTCTTGGATCAATTTATTACAATTTATTATTTGTCAATTTAATACAAGCTGCTGTTGCAAAACGTAGAGGTTTCATTTTCCCACATGAAATGCATCTGTGTCTTCTTTCAGACACAGATGCATGTTTTCCACAGATTTCTACTGTTTTCTCCAGTTAAGGTTACCTATACCACTTTCTCTGCAAGCAGAGTTTATATACAAGGAGAAAGGAAGCCTGCCGTTTCCTGCCTTGACGGAGTCGGATACTGTAAAGAATGGAAAAGCTGAGCACTCTAAAATTCACTTCTCCATTTCGGGATCCCGCTTTGGCTGTTCAACTTTCTGACTATTTCATAAGCTGCTGATCTATATTTAGCTATAACCATCTCTTAACTTTACAGAAACGTGAAACTCTCCAGTGAGCAGCAGATGAAACACCATGAAGGACAATGGGGAAACTGGTTTGACATGAAAGTAGGTAAACAGTGATTCTATTACAAGTTTTCATAACAAGGTCTGCTTTGCACAAACGCGTGCTCCAGTGTCTTTTTTTCCACACACTTTGTTGAATCTGTTGTATGCATGATTTCAGGCAGCTCTTTTTAAAGAAGAGAGACTGTGAAACAGGAATGGGAGTTTCATATCAACGTGTCCTTGCAGCGATGACCAGATAATAAAAACATATAGTTTACAAACATCCCCTTGTGAAGTAGACAGAGTTGGAGAGTAATTAGTTATTAATACAATTACATTTATTTGAGAAAAAAAAAACTTTTAGGAGTATTTTTACTACGCTGTACTTTTTACTTTTACTTGAAAAACAAACATGTTTTGACCAAAACCAAAAAAAGCTCATCTCATTTTTAACACAAATAACAATGAATATATATTTTTAGTGCAGGAAATAAAATTACATTTGTAACACTCAAAGACTATCGCAAAATTGATAACTGAAACATAACTTTGTAATCAAAAATTAAAACACACCTAACAAAAGAAGAAATAAGAAGAAGTTAACATCAGCCCAGCAGCTTCTGCCACAACACATTAAATAAAAACAGTAAATAAACCTAAACAAACTACAGAGCAATAGCTCTCAATGAGCAGCTAATAGCAGTTAGCAGTAGTGCTCAGCAGGTAACAATTGTACAATCAAACAAAGGTACAATCCACAACATTAATAATGATAACAGTTAAAAATATAAATCAAACATGGCAAAATTACTCATGAAACACTGTATATGATAACATTTGTCTAAAATATATGTTAAAATATAATACTTGTAAAGAAAACACAGATCCTAATACCTACCATAGTTACCAATGGCAACAAAAAAGGGGGCGGAGCTGTCAGCTACTGGTTGCTATGGAAACCCCCAACAGTCAAGAGCAGCGTAACAGAACTTAACACACGAATAAATGTCTGGAGAAATAACTTCTTTACTAAACAAAATAGATTCAAAGAATAAAACAAAATGTTTTGACAAACTTCACGTCTATAATATTGTTAAAATGAAACCCTGTTACACTAATTTTAAAGTCTTCTCTAGAAATCTTTTGAGATAATTTTTGGCAGAACTTTACTCCTCCTTTTGTTTTCCTACCTACAACGGCCCTAACACGCTGTCTTAAAGAAGGTCAACATGAGAATTGACGGGACCAGGCTTAAAGGACCGGGCCTGACCAGTGCAATCAGACGTGTCACACATCCACAGCACAGTGGATGTCGGTGCAGCCACAGGGGACCGCTATAAGCATGTCACAGCCGATCCGGAGGCTTGACAAAGAGCTGCTGAGCTTTTAGGCAGCAGGGAGTGATTATGTCTCTCCACGTTGAGCCTTTAACAGCTCACAAGGCCCGGCGGTATTGCCGGGAACAACCCGGCAAAAGAGCCGGGGCGGCACAGGTGGATTCAAACACGTCTGAGAAGGAGCCGGTGGTTGATTGAGGCAATCTGCTCCCATCAGGTGAGAGCCACCGTTGAGCAAGATGGGTGGCGGTTGGATCGCAGACAAAACCTTAAGTACCGGATCTGGCAACTTTGGAGCCAGTTTTTCACGCCTGTCACTTTACGGAACAGATGTTGTGTCGCAGATAAAGTACTTATCAGAGGTGGTTAGGTCAAGAGGGGGGGCATACGTGCAATAAATTTATTTGTGTGATGCCGCCATGTTTCCTCTGGGCCCCTGGCAGCTTTTCCTCCCGCTAACAAGTTCCCGAAAGCAGAAGGAGAAGTACCAGCACTTCCACTGCTTCAATTAAACTGCTGGACCTCAGACTCCATCCCGGTTACTTTCATTAACAGCCGCCTCCACATTTAGCACCAATCCCGTAAGATAATGTGTTAAATTTATCTTATTTGTAAAGTTATATAGTCAAACAACAACAGCAACAATCTGCGTTATTTATCTAACAGGAAAAAAATGGCAGCTCAGTTTTCAAAGGCGAACTTTTCCCTTGTTATTCATTAATTTATCTTCAAGTTTCCGCCAAAGATATTTAAATAAAAAGCTAAATACTTAGTTTAAAAACTGAATAGTTAACTCCAAACTGACCATTTATCTCACTAATTAAACAGTTTGAAGCTAAATAATTAGCCTATGAACTAAATATTTTGTTAGTGCACAAAATATCTAGTTAAATGCTAAATATTTAGCTTCAAATTAAATATTTAGCTTGTTAACTAAATATTTAACTGAATATTTAGGTTAAAACTAAATATTTAGCTTCAAACTAAATATTAGGTTTGCTACTTAAATATTTAATTTGGAGCTTTATATTTAGTTTGCAAAATAAATATTCAACTAAATATTTGGGTCTAAACTAAATATTTAACTTCAAACAAAATATTTAGCTCTCTACCTAATAGCTCAAAGCTAAATATTTAGCTTGCTAACTAAAAATTTAGTTTGCTTATTTTTTAATATTATAACAGTGACATTTTTAAATGAATTAATAACATGGTGAAGACTGAAAAATGTTCCCTAATTTTTTTCTTATTACAGGCTAAATAACACAATTTACTACTGTTAAGTTTATACTTTGTAACTTTTCAAACAACACAGCATAAAACTAGCTTTTTTCAGTATATGTTACTTTTCAACTTTATTTAGCTATTTTCATGTAGTTATAAATGATTTCCTGTTACCATGGGTTACATATATCACATGATATATAGAGGTCCATTTATCTCAGCCTCTCTTCAGTTAAACTGTAACAGTTTTATTTAATCAACTTATTAGATGCACCTGCAGGCTGATTTTTTTGTGGCATTATGTTACTTCAGCAAAAGATTAATTTATGTCAGAAGCTTTGAACGCATCTTCACCAAAGTGTAGTAACGATTCCTTTGCTGTCCACACGGGGGCAGCAGAAACACATACACTGAAATAACTTCTACTTGACTTCTAGGAACCAATGAATGTGAGACAAAAGTTGTGCATATTTACACATTTACATTACTATGAGCAAATCTATGTATTCTGGTTTTTTTTCCATGGTGATTCTGCTCACACAGACAAAATATCAAAATCACAGATTCAAATCTATAATAAACATATATATATTCCTGTTATTTATTTTTCTTTTGACATTTTGTCACAATCTTCAGCGTGGTTTATTGGAAATTTACATGACAAACAAATTTATACACAATTTGTGAAAGAGAAACTATAAATGGTGTTCAAAACTGGGAAAAATTAAACAAATAAAGTTTTAAATACATTGAACCCGTCCCATGTCTTTGCTGCAGAGATTCAGCCATCTCTTCAGGCCTCAGTGTAATATTAGACAGAGAGGTAATTGTTTGAATCAAAGATAAATTCAGATGCAGAAGATTAAACTTTCAGATTAGGAAAAATCAATAATTTCTTTACCATTGTGATTTGCAGTTGCACAGTTACATTGTTGTGTCATCTGTAAGAAATGTAGTTAAGATTAATTTACAGTATAACTTCACAAAAGTCGCAAAAGACAAATTTCAAGTCATGTCACAGAAGTTATTAAGTTTGGAAACCAGCACTCAGGCTGAAATCTGATGGAGTCTGACCTGAACATTCAGAGCCACATAAATACAGTTACAAAGTCGGCCTTCTATCACCTGAAGAACATCTCCAGGGTTAGAGGACGACTGAAGTCTCAGATAGAGAAACTCATCCATGTGTTTATCTTTAGTCGCAATGATTACTGCAGCTGTGTCTTCACAAGTCTGCCTAAGAAATCAATCAGATCCAGAATGCTGAAACACAGAGAAGCAGAGTTCAGCTTCTATGCATCGCAACTCTGGAACAAACTTCCAGAAAACTACAAAACAGTCAAAACATTGAGTTCCTATAACTCTAGAGTAAAAACCACCCAGCTGCTTAGAGTTGGTTTGGACCACAAACACTGGAATACTAACCAACATATTTGATGATTTTGATCTTTACAGGATGTAATGTTTCTTACTGGTTTTCAAAATAACTACAGGTTTTTTTTTAATGTTTTTATGATGTAAAGCAGTTTGAACTGCCTCGTTGCTGATGACTGAATCATCTTTTGCACTTGTAGCCGATGGCGTCCCTCAGAGGTCTGTATTAGTGCCACTTAATTTCACTATCTCCCCAATAATGTTTACAGTAACAACACCACAGCAAAGTTAAAATTTCATGCTGAAGAGTCTAAAAAGAAAAAATCAGCCTCCATTTAAGCATTATTTGCCTTTTTCTCTCTCTGCTCTTCTCTCTTCTGTAAAGTTTTCTGGACTCAGTGACTTTATTTCTGTCTTTTCTGATGTCTCAGCACTCAGCTGATCTCTTGTGCAGTTGGGATATTTTGCTTACTGTGCTGCTAAATGTTGCACAATAAGTCTGGAGGAGACAGATCAGCAGTGAGTAATCTCATCGGTTTTTCCCATGACAGCATTTTCCTCATCTACGGCTTATCGACACCAAATAGGAGATTCTTTTGACAGAACAATAAACGGCGTTTCAGATTAATATCCCTGTTTGTTGTGTGTTATTTGCAGGTGTATATTAAAACCGAGTTTTAAGGCCAATAGTTTCTCTTTATAGCTGAGAAACTACTGCAGCTGACAACAGAGTAGTGAGTTTTGCAATGATTTGAAACCCGCTAAATAATTTAGATCTAATTCAATGTCTTGTGGGAAAGCTCAGGTTTTGTTTTTCACAAAGAAAAGGAGGAATTCAAATTCAGGCAACATTAGGAAAACTTCAATTAAACACAGTTTTGACCTAAAACAGTTAAATAAACTAATCCTACATTGAGTTGTTGATTATAAGTTACATCTGGTTTCCTCTTCATAATCAAACTCTGTCATATGTAAATAAACTGAACTGGATTGAAGTTGCTTTCTGTTCAGACATGGGAAACAGAAAATGCGCCCTCCTCCATGTCTGAGGTCCCTCCAGGTTCTAAATGTTTTTACAAAAGACACATTTTTCTGACTCATTCTGCATTATAGAAAGATTTTGCCAAAAATGGAAGATCTGCTCATAAAAACTAAATGCAGTCTAGACCAGGGGTGTCCAAAGTGAGGCTGGAGGGCCATTAGTGGCCGTTGAACTGATTTTATGGGTCCACTCAACCGTAGTTCAAGAATCATACAAACGTAGCAGATGTTGACAAAGATAAAGACTTTATATTTTTAATTAGAGTAAAATTTTGCCCAACATAATTTTGTTTCAATGGAAAATATTAAATACAGCGCAAAATATTAGTCTTTTTACAACCAAACTTATACATTTACAGTAAGACTGAATAATTTGAGTTAATATGAGTTAATGCAGCATTAAATTTCCCTTTGGGATCAATGGATTGAATTGATTTATTTAATTAAGTACAACCATGTTTAGGTGCAGCATAACCTGCTGCACCTAAATAATCTTTTCTTTTTCTTTTTCTTTTTTTACTAGACTCCACTAAATACAGCAACTGTTTTGAAAGAAAGTGACCCAAATCCTATTTTTATAACTGAGAATAAATTTGTTCAGTTGAGTCCAAAATAATTTGAAAACTAGATTTCTCTCTTTTCATACAAGTGTGAAAAAAAAAATCATTTTTAAAATCCTGGATAAAATAAAAATCAGACTACTTTGGCTGCTTCATTTTAGTTTATTTTTCGTTTTAGTTTTTGACGATTTTGGCCGACGTTACACAAAGTTTGGACACCCCTGGCTTTCTTTTTAAAAACAATTTAAAAAGAAAGGCCTCAGAATGGTGCTGCTATTGAAAACCTTTGATTTAACAACAATAACTCCAAGAGAGAATCAACAACTCATCCAGGAAGTCACAAAAAAATCCTCACAGCAACATCGTTTTTCACAGTTAAAGTCGATAATCACGATTAAGCAATAAGAGACGCAAAAAACAAACAAATATCTCTGTTACATTTAGTTTTTGGCTGATTTAGGGCCTGCTGTGATTGATGGATTTTCTGTTAGTTAAGTTAAAACATATGATAAATGTCTCAAAAAATATAAAAATGAGGTATTTATGTATGTAAGCTAGTTAAACTTAAGGAAACAATTACTTTCTCACATATGCGCCATGTTGGGTTGAATTGCTTATTTTCTCTTACTACATTAGAACATATTTTAAAAAATACATTTTCTATTTTCCATAAATTTGGGTTATTTTAGTCCGATATAAATTTTTTTGAATGAGTTTGACCACTTCTGTGTGACGAAAAAGCAAAAACAGAAGAAATGCTGAGCACTTTTCACAGTATTTTACGCTTCCAAATACCTGCTGCTGTTCTTCTTCTTCTCTGTCTCCTCTCGATAATTACATAATGACAAAGATAATAATCAGCTTTAATGGCAAATTGACTAAATATTCACAAAGCCCTTTGGAGCAACATATGCTGCCAACTGGCATGCTGTGAGAGAAATTTGATGCTCTGTTTGTGGATTCGTCTCTTTTCCTGACTTCTACATGAGGCAACAAGTTTTGCACTGCAAAAATACAAAATCTTACCAAGTATTTTTGGTCTGGTATCTACTAGATATCTTAAGTAAAATAAGACAAAACTGACTTCCAAGTGACTTTTCAGCAAGATATAAGAGCTTTTAAGTAAATAACTCCTTAATATAGATTAGTAAATTACAAGTTCCATTCAGATTTTTTCACTTATAATTTGGAAAAATGTTTTAAGTCAATCTGCCAGAGGAACTAGTACTTTTTCATCAATATTAAGAAATTATTTACTTAAAACAAGCTCCCATTTCACGCTGAAAAGTTACTTGTAAGTTAGTTTTGTCGTATTTCAAGTGCACTAAAATATTTACAAAAGAAACTAGGCCAAAAATACTTTGTATGACTTTGTGTTTTTGTAGTGTAGCTGATGGTGACTTAGTTTTTTAGATATTTTGCACCAAGGTTTGCATAAAATTATGTTAGAAGTATATTTTAAAGTTGCTGATCAGTTAAACTGTAAAGTTTTATCGCACTGATTAACACAGAAATATTGATCGTGTCCTCCTTCCGTAGCTTACATTATCTTCTCATATGAAATAAGACAAAACTAACTTTCAAGTAACTTTACTTTAATATAGGAGCTTATTTTAAGTCAGTAAAGTCTAAATATTAATTTAAAAAGTACTAGTTATACTGGAAGATTATTTTACTTATAACAAGACATTTTCTCATTTTAGAGGTGAAATAATCTGCCTATGGAACTTGCATTTTTTTTTATTAATATTAAGAAATTATTGAGTTAAAATAGGCTCCTATATTTTGTTAAATATAGTTGCTTGTAAGTTAGCTTTGTCTTATTTAAATTGCGATAAGATATTTGAACTAGAAAAAAGATGCTTAGTAAGACTTTGTGTTTTTACAGTGTAGTTTTGCAGCAAACTCTGCATGAAATGATGTTAGAAGTAGATTTTAAAATTGCCGATTAGTTAAACCGTAAAGCACAAACACTCGTCCTCTATCACATTGATATTTAATTTTAGTCATCATAAAAATATTGATCGTGTCCTCCTTCCGTATATTACATTATCCTCCCTTTGCTCTGCATATGAAATAAGACAAAGTTAACGTTCAAGCAAATTTACAACTATATATATATATATATTATACTGTGCAGTTTTTATATATATATATATATGAGCTTATTTTAAATAAATAATTTCTTAATATTAATAAAAAAGTACAAGTTCCACTGGCAGATTATTTTACTAATAACAAGACATTCTCCCATTTTAGAAGTAAAATAATCTGCCATTGGAACTAATACTTTTTTTTAAAACCAATATTCAGGAATTACTGACTTAAAACAAGCTCCCATCTTGCTGAAAAGTTACTTGTAAGTTAGTTTTGTCTTATTTCAAGTGTGATAAGATATTTGTACTAGGAACTGGACCAAAAATACTTGGTAATATTTTGTGTTTTTGCAGCTGGTGATGACATCAACGTATTGATCGTGTCCTCCTTCCGTAGGTTACATTATCCTCTCTTTGCCTTGCATCGTGAGAGCTTATCCACCCCCTCAACAAAGTGATGGGAACGGAAGGGTGGGGCCCACGATCTCCAGCTAGCATCAACTCCCATGCCGATCTGACAGGCTTAAAGAGGAGGAAGTGATGCGTTTCCTCTCCCCCCCCCTTTCTATTGTGTCCCGTCCTTCATAATTAACCACTGATCACCCTCCGGAGACACACACAGGTGTAAAAATCTATGATCTCCCTCCATATTCCTCTGCTTCCTGTTACTTAGTTACCAGTTGCCATCATTATCCTGGGCCGCATCTGTTTCCATGGCGACCGTGCCCGTTCTGCCGTCTCCTGGCTACCTCTCGGCAGCGAGGTCCCGACGGCCTGCAGCCACCCCGGGCCCTTGACCCCGCAGCCCGGCGGAGCCGCACGGCTGTCACTGCGTGTTCACGTCCCGCCGCAGATCGCCGCGCCGCTCCAGACCGCCCGAACACAGAACTTCTGGCCGCTTCTGCCCGTGGCGGCTGACAGGACGGGGAGTCACAGCCGATAAATATGCAGCCAGCATGAGCGGAAAGAGGCGACAGTAAACAGAGGTGTCAGCAGCACATGAGGGGGAAACAGACAGAAAGATTTAGGTTTTTATTCCATTTGGGCTTTTAATTACAACCTTCGTATACTCAGACCTCATCATCGCCAAGAAGAGCTGCAAAAAAAAAAAAAAAAACAGTTAATAATGTAGTTTTATTAAAGCGTCACAGAGAAATTGATGTGTCATTATGTCAAATTTCACACTCAGAGTGAAAACTAAAATCTGACCATCATGTAAGTAGATTCCTAATACTAGTAATAGATGTATGTGCAGTTTAATAGCTTGATTTCATTTTTCAATTAATTATTTTATTAACATTTTAATTGATTTGTTGGTCATGTACCTGCAGATACATCAGAAAAATAATTCCTTATAAATAAAAAAAGTAGATTTTACTTTGCAGTTTTTAAAACAAACTAAACATAGTTTGAGAGAATCTTTGAATGTAGCATTTTATTAATATTTTAACTGATTTTATTGATCATGTAATTGCAGATTTATCAAATTTTGATCAAACAAATTCCCAATAATTAAAAACAAGTATGTTTGACTGTGGAGGGAAAAAAACAGATAGTTTTATTGCATTTTTTAATTTATTATTTTATTAATATTTTTTATTGATTTTATTGATTATGTAAGTGCTGATTCATCTTGTTTTTGATCAGAAAAATTTCTAATAATTTAAAAAAATAGATTTTACTGTGCAGTTTTGTTAAAAATAATTTAATTAAATTTATTATTTTATTAACATTTTAATTAATCTTATTGGTCATGTAACTGTAGATTTATCTTATTTTTCTAATATGGCAATAAACATGTATTTTTGTCTGTGCTATATACTGAAAAAAATGAATGGAGCACCAACTTAAAAAAAATTACACGTCATTTTTTTTTTTACATGTAATTGAATCAAGTGAGTGAAGAATTTTTTTATTATTTTTTTTTTTTACATGAAACTGACTTAAATATAAAAAATATAAAGTCACCTCCTAAAATAATGGCCAGTTTTTTTGTTTATTGTTTAGCCAAAAGTGGCAAAAAAACAAAAACAAAAAAACAGAAGAAAAAAACAAACAAAAAAGAACAAACACTTTTGGCAATAATGACTTTGGTATTTGAGTTATAATGCTTATGTAAAAAAAGAGCCGCACTTACACGGTTCTCCGTTAGGGGGCGGTGTAAATCAAATCGTTCGTGATGGTTTGTTCGTTTAACATCACAGAACCAGTGAAAATATGTCATTAGGACATCATTGAAGAGTCCTGACAATAACAGGAAATGATAACACAGACACTTTATTAAGGCGGCGTCTTAGAGCCACTGAAAGTGGAAAAAAAGGAGCAAATTTCTGCCACAAAAACCGAGAAGTTTTGAGACAAAATGTTTATTTTTTTATTTATTTAATTTAATTTTTTTTTTTAACAAAAACAAGTGTATCGCTGGGTTACAAAAGTCAAAGATATGCATGAAAGAAATCAAAAATTTTGAGATTAATCTAAAAATAATTCTAGAAAAAAATGGAAATATCTGTGTTTTAAAAGTTGAACATTTGCTAGAAAAACTTGACAATTTTTATATTAAAGAAAAAAAAACAGAAAATTTCTGAGTTTGAAAAGAGTTTTCTTTTCTCAGTAAATGTTGAACTTTTCTACAAAATGTACAAAATGAATCTAAAAATTTCTGAGTTTTTTCTTGTAATTTTCAAAACTGTTTTTTATTTAAATTAATTAACCAAGTTTCTTAGTTTAAGGATGTTTTACTGAACAAAACAATTTATTAGCATTTGTCTAGTGTTTATATGTCCTATTGACGTTACTCGTCAGTATATCTAAAACACTGATAGTTTTCTTTTGCATCACAATGGTTTTGTGTTGCTTTCTATGCTGCCCCGTAAATCTACCGTATGCAATATGTCAGATATGGAATAAATTAATAATTCCATTCAATTATTTATACTAAATAAAGTACGTTATTTTATTTAGAAATCAATAACTTTTACATAGTTTGTTTGTTGGATTTTGTATGATTTCCAGTTAAGTTTATGATCTAAAACAACCTCTAAAATGTGTATGTTTATGTCAAAAATATGTCATGTGCATAAACTAGGGAGTTTTTTTTAAAGCAGTTGTTTGGTAAAGTGTTAAAGTCGTGATAGCAGCAGCGTAATAGAAGAACCTCGTTGTTTATCGAAGTGAAAACTCGCCCTCTCTACATAATAACGCAACCAACACAGTAACCTGAAGATGTAAAAAAAAACAAAGAAGTCCATCAAACGAATGAAAACTACTCAGTATCACTGAATCCCAAGTAAACACAGCATAAAATTATAACACAGACTCTAGGCAGGAAACAACATGAGACGACGTCGCACAAAGAATCTAATAAATATCTGAGAAACAGAGGGACGCGTGTGCAGCTGCTTTTATTTGCACTGACTTCAACTTTCACAATAAAATGAACATTTAAAAATAAGAATGTTATCCGGTCATTGTGCTGAAAATGATTGTCAAAGACGTCTTACACAGGTTTTACTTTAATTTGTAAACTCAATACGCTTTAAAATTACACACATAATAAGAGTTTACTTTAAAATTATATATAAACTTGTTTCCTCAGAAAATCAAGTTTTCAAAACTTAAAAATGATGTTCTGTGCAAGCTGGACATTTCAAGTTTACACAACTCGACTAACGTGGTAATTTTAAGTGAGCTGTAATAGCAAGACCTAATTATTTCTTCTTACTTAAAACATATATGCAATCTTATTGCCTCAAAATTAACTGAGTAAAATTAACTTGTGTAACTTGATAAATCTGAGTATGTTGTACTGAAACGGCCAAACAGGAAGATTTTTTAACTTAACACTATTTCAATAAATATACAAAAACAGATACTTCATTAAAACTGTTTCTGCTTTGTTAAATTAGATGCTCTGATGATAATAAAAATATTTAATAAGCAGAGGAGGGAAGAGTACCCAGAAATTGTATTCAAGTAAATGTAGCACTACTTCAAAAATATTTTTACGCAAGTAAGAGTAAAAAGTATATGGTAAAAATGCTACTAAAGTACTTAGTAACTGATAAATTATCTTTTAACATTTAAAAATCACATTGTCAGATGGACCAAAACATAAAGTTAAGTGGAAATGTTTGTATTTTAAAGATGAAAATGACAATAATTCACATAAATTACAAAAAATAACAAAATTGGGCAAAAGAAAATTTTTCCAAATCAGTTTCTTTCAATAAAAAAAATTTATGAAACTTTAACAAAAACTGCAGGTGTGTGTCTGTGTCTGGTGAATTTTTGGTTAAAACATTTTTCATTCAGTGGGAAGAAAATCCAGAAATTTTACTCAAGTAAGAGTAAAAATACTTCATAATGAAATTACACAAGAAAAAGGAAAATGTAGAGCGTGGTAAAAATTCTAATAAAAGTAAATTTTCTCAGAAGAAGTTACTCGAGTAAATGTAACTAGTTACTCTGCACTGTTCTGAAAAACAATCCTAGATTAACCGACTGGTTGGAGTCCTTAAACATCTTAAAGCTCATTTTTGTGACAAATAAAAAAGTGGTTTCATAAATGGCCGCCGCTGGTACCCCAAGGCATTGTGGGATACGTAGCTGGACAATAAAATCCTTAACTTTTTTAACTTATCAAGCATTTCTTTTAATCCAAAGGTTCACACCACTTTTTTAAGATGAGTAAACAGTTAAGTTCACTTTAAATCTCTTATTAAACAGAATGTTTTGTTTCACGGTGTTGCAGCAGGAGGGACTGGTGCACCTAGAAAACAGGCGACATCATGATAAAAGAAGATTATGAGGACATTTTGACTTATTCAGTCAGCAAGTTGAAGCCTGGGCTTTAGTTACAAAGTAACTTAACGAGAACAGTTTTAAATTTCCTCAGCTTCAGATCTACGTTAGACGATTTTCAACAAACTTCACGAAGGAAAGAGAGCGACAGCAGCTTCTATTTACCTGAATCTGATTCTTCTGAATGTTGTGGCTTAAATAAAAGCAGCAGGATTTAACCTGGAGAAGCTCATCTGAACGTAAAGCACCGTCAGACGTCTTGTTGTGACTTTCCACTGAGCAAACAAACCGAAGTGACACGAACTCAACACAATCCACTAATTAGACTTCAGTAATTTCATTTTTCAGGATAAAATTTGGGTTTATACACCGTTTTATCAGAAAGGCGGTCTATAAATACCGCAGGGCTCAGAAGCTTGCAGCACTGTTGCTATGGAGCAGAAACCTGAGGAGGTCTAAACTGTAGCAGCAACATTTCTGCAGCTTGTATTAAACCAGAGAGCGCTTGATTATGGCAAAGGTTGTGCAGGAATGAAACCCCATTCTGACACAACAGAGATCAATCCCACGAGTTACGGAAAGTTTTACACCCAGACGTTTTCCCTCCTGAATTTCTGAATCAGTCGCAGAGTAAGTCTGCGATCGCCTCGGGAGTATTTGAATGTTTCACGGATTAAAGAGCGAATGTCTGACAGATTTAGCAAAGCTGCTTCATGCAGCGGACTCGATGACTGCAGCTGAGTTTTATGGTCTGCATGAGAGGCTGATGGGACGACAGCAACTCAGGAGGCTTCACTAAAACCTGAAAAGTGCGGCTGAGCTCTCTACGCTGCTGGGGCTGATTTTTAAAACTTATGGTTCAAATGTAAAAACTCAGAACTTATTTTCTGTCTCTCCATGGAAGTTTTTATTTAAAACATTTTTGTGTTTTATTATCCGATGTTACTCCTGTCCCTTAAAATCAAAGAAGCCCAATGCCCAGGGCCAAATTTAGAAGAATAAGGGCCCTGGGCTGCAGCAGTCAGTTTTGGTGCCCAATCCCCCCGCCCTCCCAAAAAAAAAAAAAAAAACTCATGTAAGTTACCTTATATTAACAGATAATCAGGTCTATTAAAAAGGGCAGAAATCTGGCGCAATAATTACAAAACTACAAGAAAGAACAATAAGAATAATCCAACAGGTGGAATATTTATAAAACACCAACACACTATTGGTAAAATCTAAATTCATTCAGTTCATTCACACAGTAAAACTATGAATAGTTCTAGTTCTTTACCAAGCCAAAAATGAACAATTACATGAAAACATTCAAAAAATTGTTTAAGACTAAAAAATCAAATGTATAAATTCAGGGAGGAATCAGAGTTTAAAATCAGTAAATTCAAAGACACTAGGAAAAACTTTTGCGCATCAGTAAGTCAGTCAAACTGGAATAATTAGAATTTTGAACTTAGATGATGTCCAAACATAAAACTGTTCAAACTGATTATAGCTGGATATGATATATAATGTTATAACTGTTATTGATGCTAGTTTTGATTTTTGTATTAAACTTTAAGAAATAAGTAACTAAATTCTATATTAATGGATTCAATATTAAATATGGATTCAATTATTATATGTATCGATCATACGTTAAATAAATATTGATGAGTTTTTGCTTCCACCCACTCTATTAAATATGTACTACAAAAGTTTTGACATTATGCTCCATGCTGTATTTCTTTGTATATATATTCAAAAAATAAACCTTTTCTTTTTTTTAACCTTAAAAAAAAAATTAAAAATTCTTTTGGTTATCTTCTTATTACTTTTGATTTTTTTTCTCCTTTCTTTTGCTTAAATGTATTTCCAACCACTTAAATTATAAAGAAAATGTTTCCATGAAAATGTCAAGGTTCATTTCACTTGAAGAGCTTTTATTTTTCAGACTCACTTGTTGAAAAGAAGTTGTCATCAGTTTGATTTTGCCACATAAAATTATACATTTATCTTTTTTTTTCCTTTTACAAGAATTTCTAAATAGCAGTCTTTGACCCAATGGGTGGTTTGTCATTTTGGTTTTAGGAAAATTGTCATTTATTCAGGTTAATTCTGCAGTTAAATAGAAAATATATTTGTTAAAGGTTTTTCATTTTTAACTGTGTCATAGATGAAGTAAAAATCTATTGCGAAACAAAGAAGATGAACACAAGGACGACAAATTTCTAAGGTTATTGCTCCTGCTTTGTCTGTAAAAACCTTTTTTAAGTGTTTGAATAAGAAAGATCTTGACCGTTTCCATTCAGTTCAGAAAGCAGCTGTGAGGCCAAACACACTAAAGAGACACATTTCTCCAGTTTTACTCCCTTTATATGTCAGAATTAGTTTTAAATTTGACTCTTTTCTTGCTGGGTCAAGGTTCTGCCTCCGTCTCTGACCCTCTGGAGATCTTCCAGTCAAAAGGTGTTAATGTTCCACCAACACATTTTAAGGCAAGAGGGAATAAATCCTCCTTGATTGTGGAAAGCTTCACTCCCATCTTTGTGCTGCCATGTTTCTTTTAGAAAAGAGTCAAAGAATCATTTATTCAGACTGGATTTTATGTTCTTGTTAATATGTAATTTAATGTTTTTAACCTTTGTGATTTTTTATTTTGTTTTTCTGTAAACCACTTTGTGTTTTTAGCCTATGAAAGGTGCTATATGAATAGAGTTTATTTACTTACCCGCTAGAAGACGAGGAAGTCAAGAGAAAAGAGAGCAGAAGCCTGAAGACCTCACAGACCGGCACCCTGTCAAGAGATTTAAAGGAGCAGTGTTCTGTAAAATCAACTTTTTTCAGCTTTATATCATGTCATAATGTTATACTGATTCTCTTCTCACCTTCAAAACTCATCTGTTCAAGTAAAAAAATAATTTAATTATTTTACATTTTTTTAGTCATTTCGTGGTTTTGTGTCTTTATAGCCTTTTTTTTTTTTACAATTTTAATTTGTGTTTTTAATGTTGTAAAGTGTCTGGGTGTTTTGAAAGACGATGTCAAATAAAATGCATTATTACTATTATTATTATTATTATTATTATTATTATTATTATTACTCCTTCATCAAAAACATACCTGGAGTGTTTCTTTGATTCTTTTTCATGCATGTTTGAGAAATCCTTTAATCTCCATGGCAACCAGCACGCTGCGCAAAACGCCTGGGTGGACCTAGCCTTGCCTTTGAGGCGCAGCTCCTCCTCAGAGCTGCAGCTCCCCACTCAGCCCCTTCAGACTAGCCAGTAGCAATTAGCAAACACCTGATGGAACAGCACATCAGTTGAGCTCATTATAGCACATATTTCTCAGTGCAACGCTGGTAAAAACGCTGTTAATACAGGAGCAACGTTGTGATGACCTCCTGAAGGCAGAGGTTTAGAACTAGTAAGAGTTTTTAAAGAGACCGAGACCCAATTTCAAGGCGTTAAACCAGAAAGTAAAGCATTTTATAACAACTGGAGTTAACATAGTTACTCGACAATGCTCTAAAATGGTGGTATGTGTCAGGAAAGCACATAATATTGCCCCTTTAAGAGCCCTAAGATTAGATTTAAGATTAGTCTCTGTAATTCACCACAGTTCTCTTTTAAAGAAATGTGGCTCCATGCATTTTTGCACTATTACTATAATAGAGTCAAAGGGGACTGGTATCCATCTTCACCCTGGACAGGTCACTAGTTAATCAGAAGGCAAACAAAGACAGAACAAAAACATTTAAACTTGAACTCACCAGCCCTGTTTAGTCCACTTTCATCAAACTCCAGTTTGTTTTCCGGTTTGTTTGGGGAGAAATGTGGATCTAACTCTGATAAGGAACAAAAAACTGGCGTCTGCTGCGATTTGAATGCATATTTGGATGCAAGCGGATCGGAGACCGTTCCAAAAGCAGGAAGCGGATTATAGCGCAGGGCATTCTGGGTAAATACAACCACAACAAGCGCTAGCGGTAGAAATGGGTTGTTGTCTGTTACCGACGAAAAAGAGAAATCGTGCCGCTAAAATCTGATGCTACACCATTTTTGTTTACATTGTGTGAATAAGGAAGTTGCGCTGATCTTCCTCAGAGGTTTTTATGTCGTTTCCTTCGATCGTTTTTGGTGCAGCGCCCCCACAGGCGAGGAGGGGAACAGGTTTTTCAAAGGGATTGGTTCGTTTGATACTGAAAATGTAACAATTTTTCAACTTTGGTCCCCAAATGACTCGAGTATACCGGACTATCAGGTGTAAAAACATCCTTAGTCAATGAAGGAAACTGGAGAACTCAATTATAAACTGGAAGAACTTGCAAGGTAAAGGCCCAAGGATCCCCTTTATCTCCAAACCACTGCTGGTTCATCCTCCATTCATATTATTGTTCAGGCAAAACTAGATCAGGTTTTATCAGGAACGGAGACAAAGCCCAAACTTTCACCTATTTCCAAGCTACATGAAACCAACATGATTCACAACCAACACATTTTCAGTTTGTGGCCTTCATCAGGGTTATCAATTCAGGAATTATTGTTTTGGGGGCTTGATTTCCTCCCAGAATTCAAAACAGTGTTGAGTTCGGTGGCGATAGGCACTAAATTGCCCGTAAATGTGTGTCCTTGTTTTATTTTAAGTATCTCTGTGTGAAAGATTGACTGAAAATGTTCAGGGTGTTTTGGAAAACAGGCTAATTTTACAGAGACGACTCAGAATGATCCACTTGATCCAGATGAGTGTAAACACACACATTTCTGCTTGTTTGTTTAGAGCACAGGATTAGATTCTTTCATCTGGGGTCTCTCAGTGTGAGACAGTCTCGACTGTGGCCCTCCAGGACAGAAGTAGTTCACCTCATGGGGATCGGAGAGCGCACAGCAGGAGATTGTGAGCATAATTACGGCATCTTTGGCTCATTAGGAGCGAGGAAGCATGACCCCTTCTGTCCACAGGACTGACAGCTGAGGAGTGCGGATGGTGGCAACGATCTCTGCTTTTAAGCTGCAGTTTGTAACTTTTATTTTAAAAACAAAAAGTGTTTTTTTTACATATTTGTTAAATCTATCACCATGCCATAATAGTTTGTTATAAGACAAATAATATGTGAAAAGCTCAAGCTTCTCCACCTCCTCCATGAGCTGCTATTGCCTTCTGAAGAAATGCACCAGACCAAAAACAACCAATCAGAGCCAGGAGGAGGGGCTTAGTGCTGTCAATCATCGTTGTGAACACACAGGTCAATGTGCTAATGGCGGAGAAACAACTTACCATTACAGGAAAACCATTTATCTGCTGTCGTCAAAGGCCACGCTAACTAGCGTTAGCATTCCGGATGCTGACATTGCATAGGGTTTTTTTGTGAATTTTATGTCAATAAAATTCACATTTTATTGACATAAAATCTTTATTCACATATAAAGATGTCAGCAAGGAAAACATGTTGCTGTTTAACTTGTATTATAGTTATTTTTATCAATTTAATTAACTTCAAAATGAGTACTTTTAACTTTAGCCTGTTTTGCTTGTAAAATATTGTGGCATTTTTGTGACCAAACTAAAGGGTTAGGAATCTCTTCATCGCAGTTTGATAAACTAGGGGCCCCTAACAGCATCACAAAGCCAGATGCGGCCCTGCATTTTACCTTCATAACTCTGTTAATCATCAGTGATGTTCGTTAGCTCTGTAGTTTTTGTGTTGCAATCCAATAACCAGATTTGTAGTTCATAAAATTCACATGACACAGTTGTGCAATAAAGTTTGACACAAATAATCAAACTGCGTTTTGAAGCAGTTTATTTAATTTAGTGTGAATAACATCAACCCAACGGTACCATGCTAACCCATACCGGGTCAGTAAACCTTAGTGTGTAACCACAATGTGTTACTTATAGCTTAGCTTCATGCTTTTGGGTCACACAAAAAAAACCAGGAACTTCAGCAGAGACTCTCAGATTCAAAATCTGTGAGCATTTTTCACAGTAGACAGACTGAAGTAAACATGTACATCTGCAAACTAACAGATACAGATAGCACAAATAAACTGGAGACCTAAAACCTCTCTTTAAAAAGTAACTGACTAATTTAAATTCATTAAAGCGACACAGGAATCTGAATGTCTGCTAAAGTGTTTGTACTTTCTGAGGCAGAACAACCAACTTGGAGATTTATCACAATTTTAGCTTCTTTCCAACAGAAAATGATCAGACTTAAGAGAGATTGTTTTCTACAGATCTGATAACTTCACTGCCTTTATTTACTACCTTCTAATATTTCAAATCTCACACAAATGGCCTCTCTGATGTAAAAAACAAAGTTGTGTTCTTAAGCTTTGCAGTTGCGAGCCTCTTCATTACGAAATTCGCAGCTGTCTTGACCTCAAAATTCCTCAAAAAGTTGCGACAAGGAAGTTCTTGCAACACTTTTTGGGGAAGTAGTCCTTTGAGAAGGAGAATCTGTGTCCTGCACTGCAAAAACATAAGATCTTACCAAGTCTAGTTTCTAGTGTTAATATTTTAGTACATTTGAAATAAGACAACCAACCAACTTACGAGCAAGGTGCAGGAACTCGCTTTTAGACTATAATTCCTTGATAATGCTATATAAATACTAGTTATAAGTGAAATAATCTGCTTTTGGAAAAATACATTTTTCAACATTATAACCCAGATATTCAGGATTCTTCTGCTAAAACTTGGCTTCACATGCAAAAACTTACAATATAGGAAATGTGTTGTTCCATTGGCAGATTACTGCACTTATAACCACTTTTTCATCAATATTAAGAAGTTACTGGATAAAGCATTGTTATGCGTTTCCGGGCACACAGTGCTATTTTGTAGCATAATCAAGTAACCATGTTACTTTCAGTTATGATAAAAATGCTGTATATGTAAAATATAACTTAAAAGATATTTCACTTCATAATTTCACACCTTGAGATTGGGCCTCTGTCTCTTTAAACCTTCCTGCTCTTTCTGAAACTCCATCACAACGTTGCATGTTTTTACTAGCATTAGCTAAGAAGTAGCTCATATAGTGAGCTCCACGGGTGTGCAGTTCCAACAGGTATTTGCTAATTGCTGCTGGCTAGTCTGAAGGATTTCTGTGAGGAGGAAGCTTAGAAACTTAGAAACTCGAAGGTGGAGCTAGGTCCACCCAGTTGTTTTGCTCAATTAAATGGTTGCCATGGAGATGGCAACCATTCAGGGCAACACTCCAGATATGATTATGATTATAACATTTTATCATAATACTGCCCCTTTAAAGGATTTCTCAAATATGCATGAAAAAATCAAGGCAATACTCCAGGTTTGTTTTTGATGAGGGAATGACATTATAACATGATGTAAAGCTGAAAAAAGTTGATTTTTCAAAATGCTGCTGCTTTAAAAAAAAGCTGCTCCATCTCACTGAAAAGTTACTTGTCAGTTAATTTTGCTTTATTTCAAGCATAAGAAGATATTTGCACTGAAAGCTAGGCCAAAAATACTCTGTGAGATTTTGTGTTTTTACAGTGTTCTTGCATGTGAAGCAGGAAATCTTGAATATTCTGGTCTTAAAGCTACTCTTTTGAGATTAAAGCAGGTGCAGAAATGCAGCTTGGGGAGTCTGTAGTTCAGCCTGCATGCAGGCCAGTCCTGAGTGAAGAGACAACGTGGAACCAAATGATGAAATCAAATGAAATAGCATGGAAAGGCCTTCGTTCTTCACTCCGCTCCTTTCCGCGTATAATCCGTCTGTCGGACAGACACAAAAACAGGTTGAAGCTCCGTGCTTCTTGCAGCTGACGCCGTGGAGAGCGACTGATCACCCAGTCGAGGTGGGGCTCCTTGGCCCAGCGCGCGGCCGTCTGAGTCAGGATGGAGCGATGAGGATGGGGCATCCCACTCACCCTCTGCACGGCCGGAGACACTGCTGCTCTGCTGTCATGGAAACAGCAGCAGTCACCACCACCAGCATGGGCCCATAATGCTCACAGACACACACACACACACACGCACACACATACACAGGGAGCAAAATGAGATATTCTAAGTGTGCTGCTTCTTCCTCAAACATCTGCACACAATGAAGCAAAAGCAAAACGCCTCAGCAGGCTGCTGAAGCCTTTAACATGTGAGACAAACAGAAAATACACGACGCCGCTCTGCGTTCGTCTTTCTGCCTGGGACACAAACTCCACAGGTGATAATTCACGACTCATACATGCTGGTTTTTATTCATGAATCAGGGTGTAAACTCCTCACGAGGAACAACAATACTGATTTATAACAACTGTCCCACACAGCATCTTGCAGAAATATTTTAAATCTTACACATTTTAGCGTTTATCAGGTAATTTACAGGGATTTTATATGACAGGCCAACACAAATGTGTAGAATTAAAGAACGGATAGAAAGTGAAAATGGTTTTAAAAATTGTATCCAATAAAAGTGAGACATGGTGGTGGCAGACTCATGCTAAGGGATGCTCTCCTTCAGTTTTAGGAGCAGGGACTCTTAATCAGTGTTGATAGGAAATTAGTTGGGCAATAAAACCAGTTAGTTAAGATTTCAGACGCCAAACATTCAGTCAGTTTTATACTGGAATGATTTAGGTAAAAAAAAATGTTCATGTGTTTGAATGGCCCAGTCAAAGTTCATTGACAATCTTGCAAAAACCAATATGCACAAACAGGGGCGGATTTACAAGGATTTGGGGCCCTGGTCTGGAGCCAGCTTTGGTGCTCTACCAACTACAGAAAAATATTCTGTTAATGCCACTTACATAACATTTGTAGTCATAAATATCAGCAGGTATGAACTGATGCATAGTAGGTTTGATAAGGCTCTCAGTCAACAGCTCCATGTTGCTTCTGTAAGGATTTGGGGTTTTTTGTGAGTCTCTGTGATGTCCTGTCTCTCTCCCCTTGATTGTTTCCCAGGTGTGTCTCGTTTTCTGTGATTACCCCCTGTGCATTTAAGTCCACCTGTTGTCTTTGTCTCGTCAGATCCTGGTTGTATGTCTAAGGTCGTTTGTCGTTGTTGCATGTCTTTAGCCGTCACAGTCGCACTGTCAAGTCCTGTGTCGGCGTCTGCTCACTATGTCAGTCTTTGTAGGAACAGTTGCTGCCAGTGTTTAGCTTAGCTTTCAGCTCACTGTGCTGCCTGCTTCCTGGACTGTTTTTGAGCTGCATTTTCGTCATTAAACCACATTTCATCTTCAACCTGGATCTGCCTGCGTTCTCCCTCACCTCCCACAACCCAACTTCTTGACAGTTTCCATAGAAATCTACTATAACTTCATAACCGTACAATACTTGAATATTGTTTGTATTCAGAAAAATCACAAAATATAAAAGGGACAATATGATGTAGCGCCATTTTATAGCACAATAAAATAACTATGTTACCTTCAGGTTTTATAAAAATGCTTTATATATCAAACATAACATAAAAGAAATCAGGTTTTGCTGTTTGACGGCTTTTAATTGTTACTCTGTCTCTTTAAAATCCTCCTACTCTTTCTGACACTCCGCTCCAGCAATCATCTCAACATTTCTCCACTAAGCTGTTTACAACCTTTCTTAGGAGCGTCGGACTGAGAAATAGTTCATATGATGAGCTCAGCAGATGCGCAAATCCACCAGGTGTTTGCTAATTGCTGCTGCCGCTAGTCTGGAGGAGCTGTGTGGAAAAGGCTGTCAGAGGAAATTAAACGATTTCTAAAATGTACATGAAGGAATCAAGGCAACACTCCAGGTATGATTATGATTACAACATTTTATCATAATACTGCCCCTTTAAGACAACTCACCTGATATGGCCAATGACTTTTACGTTAAGTACAAGGTTTGCAAAACATGCAAAAAACTAAACAAAATTTCTTTGAGGTCCCCAAAATTGGGAGTCCTGGGATGGTGACCCAGGAAACCCATTAAAGTCCGGCCCAGTTCATAAACGATCTCGTCCCCCTCAGAGTTAATGCAAACCACCAAAGTAAATTGTGCACTTTACCTTCAACTTTACATTCTCACTGTTGGCCTTTAATGCTCAGGTCCGATTTTTTTTTTGTGAAATCCTATTTTGTTTTGCATGGCTCTGGATTTCCAAATATATGAGACTTGTATGTGATCTCCTAACGCGAACTGCAAAAATCTAAAAGTGTCCCACATGTGCAGTAGAGGATGCAAGACCATCACAAGCGGGGAGCAAGCGGGTTCAGTGTTTGAGGAAGTAAACCTGAATGCTAACAGTGGAGCTCATCTTGCGATTTTAAAGTTGCTGCCATTATTGTCCACAATTTGTTGTTGTTTTTATTCCTGCTTTGTGTGTCTGGATGGAGAAAAGTGACGTTTGTCGAGTATCAATGACGTTCAGGTGGGATGAATTTGACCTGCCAGACACAGGCCACATTTGAAAAGATCAGATAAGTATCAGATTTAGAACCACATATCCAGGTGGGCCGGGTCGCATGTGTAAAAGTCTGACCTGTATTTTTCAGATTGTCATGAGAAGACCAGACACAGGACGCACACGGACATAAAAACTGGATTTGGGTCCGTTCAGGCTGCAGAGTGAACATAGACTGCACCCATACCTGCGGTCAGGCCAGCAGGAAATGTCCCGGTGCGCCAGATGGACGGTCCGCTGCTTATCTCCATGCAATCTAACTGAGCTCGATTTGCTCTGGAAGGAAGAACTGGCAAACATAATTCATCTCTGCGTGTGCAAGGCTGACATATAACCCGGCAGAAGGTGGCTAAATTAAAACTATGCATCATTTTCAGAGTTGGTCGATCACATAAAACCCTGTGAAAATACATTCAGTCTGAGGTTGTAATATGTCAAAATGTGTATAAAGTTACCGCGGTGTGAATGTTACCATGACTTCTGCCACACTTTCATAAATGAGTGTTTTTCACCGGATGATTTCTCCCACCTGACCCCGTCTCGAAATCGGACATTTTCCTCCGCGCCCACATAACGCTGCCTTTTCCTGCAAATTAGCCAATAGTAGAGGTCTGCGTGTGCCTTCCTGCGTGTTAGCGGGGATCCGCCAGCAGCGCAGCGCAGCGCAGATCCCATTCAAACAGGTGTGAGGAGCAGAGACGGTCCCAGGTGGCGCATGTTGGTCGGATACGTGGCTGCAGCCTGGAGCCCGCAGGAGCAACGGCGTGAGCATCTTCGGCGCTTTTCTGAGGGCTGAGCAAGCCGCATCCGAAAATAGTGTTGGCTGTTAGAAAGTAGGTCGATAGGAACTGAAAGCGACGGTTGTTTCCACGCTTTTGTCTCTGTTCTTTGTTGTTTAGCGAGAGGACTGTGGTCTCTTCTTCTTCTTCTTCTTCTTCTTCACAGCCCACCCTTGTGTGTGTGGAGCCTTTTTACGCACAGGTGGGAGAAACCCGCTCTGCGTGTAGGACAGCCCCCCCTCCTCTTCTCTCTCTGCTCCTCAGCGGATGATATGAGGAAGTGACATTTTTTTTTTTTTTAACCGCTGCGGTTCGGGACAGCTCGGCTCCTCTGCAAACAGGTGTTCCGCTTCTCCGGGTCACTTTTCACCACGAAGCGTCCCGGAACCTGAAGGGAGGCTTCTGGGTTCGGGACAGCCGCGGGTTTTGGGGGGGTGGGGGGGAACAGAAAAGCCAGAAGAAGTCAGCTCTTTATTAGCCTGGGCTGCCTGATCGGGCTCAGACGGAGAGAGAGGAAAGAGAGAGAGGAGAGAGGGGAGCGATGGCAACGAAAAAGGCGTGCGTGGATGCGCCCAAGAGGAGCCGGAGTCCGGTCGTGCTGGAGGCTGAGATGTTCCGAGAATTTCAGGACTGGTGTCTCCGAACTTACGGGGACTCCGGCAAGACAAAGACCGTCACCCGGCGAAAATACAACAAAATCATGCAAACACTGTTGCAGAACGACGAGCCGGACGGGGTGTACGTGGACAACAGCCACATCAACGCCAAATTCAAATTTTGGGTGAAGTCCAAAGGCTTCCAGGTCGGAACCAACGTTCTGGGGGAGCACAACAAGAAGGGAGCGCCGGGGAAGCCCGTCCTTTACGTCCCGGTCAAGTCAACGGTAAACTGTATTTTTTTTAATCTTTTTTTTTGTGCATGCTTGCGTTACATGTGTGTGTGTGTGCTGTGTGTGTGTGTGTGTGTGTGTGTGTGTGTGTGTGCTGTGTGTGTGTGCTGTGTGTGTGTCACGAGCTGTCCCGCTGTAAGTAGTTGTCATGATGCGGGCTGCGCCCACGCACCCGATAAAGCGGAATAAAAACGACAACTTGTGATGTTTTTGTGGTCCTGATGAATCGCCACTTTGTCCATATCCCAACCAGAACAGCCCCGCACACTCTCCACTCTCATCCCTTGCTGCCATAGCAACGCCGGTGCCTCCTGGCGATGGCAATTGCAAAAAAAAAAAAAAAAAGAAAAAGAAAAAGAAAAAGGTAGGCCATCATGAGCGCCAGCGAGGTTGAAGTCCTGTCAGCAGCAGGCTTCAGAGAGGGAGAAAATTGATTATTTAATTATAAATGTTTATTTCTGATGATGTCTCGAGCAGCCCGGTGTGGTGCGCGCGCACGTGGATGCAGCGGCATGTCGGTGGGTCTGCCAGGGTGCACTCCAAGTGTCCACACGGGCTGTAACGCCACTTTATGGACTGTGAACATTTCGCTTTGAACGTCTGGCTTTCATCCGGTGACGCGCTGTCCCGTCCGAAGCTCGTGCTTTTTTATTTTTATTTATCTGCTGAATAAAAAGCGACGATGTGATCCAAAAACTGTCACGCATGAGACGTTTTGTTTTAGAGGATGTGATGCTGTGCAGAGCGTTGCGTTGTCACCCCGCTCCTCATTGTCCTGGGCAGGATGCGGCTCGGCTCGGCAACTCGTTGCTCTGGCAACACCTGTGTGCAACCCAGGACAGCCTGCCGCTGCCGCATTTTATTATCTGGGCCACATTCCGACATCATGAAACGCGTCCCGTCATGTTTTTCATTAAAGGTCTCTTGCGCGTAAATTGGTGACCACGTGAACGGAGAGCGGGGATGGGGGGGAACAAAAGGCTCTGCTCGGGACTGAGAGCGACCCACGCCCACAGTTGGAGCTCAGACTTGGTGATAGGTGGTGATGCTCCTGTCGGGTCACATCCGTCCCGCTGTGCGGCTGCGCGGAGCGTGAAGGGTTAAATCACAAGAAAGATAAACATGTTCTTGACGGACTGTCAGCCGGTGGTTTGGGGGGCCGCCGCTGTGCCATCCGACAGACAACCACCATTTTAAATATGGGCGCCTTCGGGGATCCAGCCATCGTTTTGTGTTAACAAACCGGACCGGGTACTGGCCCGGATTAGAGACGGAGCCGTTTGATTCGAGCTCGGTGGCTCTGATCCCCTCCACAGGTGTTTTACCTGTGTGAATGGACGATTGAGATTTGGGCCAACCGCCTTCGCAAAACTCCTCTAATCTCTGCAGGATATTGTGTTTCCCTGTGGGCAGGTGTGCAGGTGCAGATGGCGCCTCAAACGCGTTGTTGATTAGCTTTTTGTTGTTGTGTTTTTATCTTTCCTGATCTAAAATCCTGCCTGAGATGCGCACATAAACCAGAAACCAATCACATTGATTTTATGCATAAAAAAAATAAAAATAAAAAAATCAATGTGTCTTTTGACATTTTTCACATTTTGTCACGTTGAAAACCACAAACTTGAACGGATTTTATCCCGATTTTTAGTAGTTAACCGACACAAAGTAGTTGTAAAGTAAAACAGAAAAGATTCGGGATTTTATTTTAAAGCGTTACATTCTTTTTAGATACAACAAAAAAGATTTGGACATATACATGAGTTCAAACACATTTTTATTTTGTGCCAAATCAAGATTATGACTGTTCTTAAAGAGTCAAATGTATTGTTAAAACCCTTTAATAAAACTGTAAAAAACATTATTACATAGCTGCATTTTGATAAGTGCTTCTTAAAATTAAATAACATTAAAATATTTTCACACTGATCAGAATTTTAAGATTGTTTTTGGGATTTTTTTGTATTTTGAAATTACAGATTTTGTGGTGCTATAATTTAGAATTATATTAAAGGAGCTTATCAATATTAGCGCGTATGTGACTTATGTGACTTTGTGCTACTGGCCATATCGATCAGTAATCGTTAACTTGACAATAATTAAGTCTGAGGCAAAAGTAAGAAATACTGCCACCTACAGGTGGGAGTTGCAGTCACTAAAACCAAATGTTTTTGATGATTTTTGCGGAAAAGTTGCGATAAAGTCACAGGTATAATAGCGCGAAAAATGCGGGAATCTGTTGATGTTGCTTGAATTTCCGTGATCACAAAAAGCTACATTTATATCGAATTGATTGATTGTAATTTGACGTCAGGAGAGCCAGATCTGACACCCGGGCCAAGAGTTGTGATCTAGTGATTTAATATATTTTTTAAACTGACAGCTCAAGCTCAGATTCGTTTTTTAGTTTTGAGACTTTGACTGGACCATTTAACTCATAATAGCTGTTGATCAAAGTCATTTCATAACTTCTTAACATATTTTCTTCCAGTGTTGATTTGTAATTAGCTCAGTTCATCTTCCCATCAATTATATCAGCTTTCCTGTCCCTGCTGGAGAAAAGCCTCCCCACAGCATGATGCTGCCACCACCATGTGCCTTATGGACCAGATCAGAGCAAAGCATCTGAAAAAAGTTCAGTTGTGGTCTCATTTAGGGAACGTAAACTGTTTATTATTGTACCAAAAACTAAATTTAGTGTCTGGATAGTTACTTTTACTATTTTTCCACTGCTGGTCAGATTAGAGGAGAAATAGATGCCAGTATCTTTAAAAATATGATTAAATGCAGTTATTATATGCTGTTAGCTCTCTGCACCTGTTGCCAAAAAAGTTTTATGAATATCACAATTATATTTTGAATTGTTGTGGTTTGAGTTTCTCTGTTTATTTTTGGTCCTGTCTTGATTGTTCCCAGGTGTGTCTTGTTCCCTGATTACCCTCGGTGTATTCAATGTCACCTGTTGTCTCTGTCTCGTGTCGGATCCTTGTCTGGTTGGTTCTGGAGTTGTCTTGTGGGTCGTCGGCACAGTAGAACTGCCTAGTCCTGTGTCGGCGCCAGCTCTCGTTTGACAGTCTCGTTAGAGTAGTTGCTACCAGTGCTAGCTTTAGCTTTCCGCTCACTGTGCTGCCTGCTTCTGGGACTGTTTTGAGCTGCACATTTTTTCATTAAATCATCAGTTTTTCTCTCTAACCTGGATCTTTGCGTTCATTCTCACCACCACTCACCCTCACTTCATGACAGTAATAAACTCTTAAGGTCATGTTGTACCGTCTCTTTGCTGACCTTTGTAAGGTTAGGCAGTCTTCCCGGATTACCAGAAATCCCAGATTAGTATTATAGTATAGATTAATATATTGTTATTATAGGACTAATATTTGTCCTGACAGATTCTCCCACTCTGAAGTTACACTTGCAGCTCACAAAGTATGATACTGCCACCACCGTGGAGATCTGACCAAATTACCGTCCTCAAAAAATTTGTTGTGTGATTTGATAAATATTACCAAAACAAAACTTGTCATTGTAACAAGACAAAATGTGAGAAAGTTGCAGAAACAGCTTTGAAGGTACTTCATCTAGAACACGAATAATACTGTATGACAACTGTCCTAAATCGCAACTTCACATAAATGTTCTTTTGTTGCAACAGAAGAGCTGCTAGCATCAGATATGAATGTTTACATGACAGAAAATCTTGTAATTTGTCGTCCTTAGAACAAAACTGGCCTGATTAGATGCAGAAGAAAGTCCGAAATCAGCTTGGCAAAATCTGATCGGCTCATCTCTAATGAGAATAGATCATAAATTCACGATAAAGGCGTTAAAACTGAGCTCATAATCAATAAAAAGAAATACATAAGGTAAGAAGAAAGAAAAATGTCTATGTTTAATTTAAATACTTGGTATACAAGCTAATTAATTAAAGCAATAAACTGAACAATATGGTATCTAAATGGTGCAACTCTCACAGGAAACAAGTCCGAGTTCTTGCCAGAAATTAGGTAAATAATTACTCAAAATGAGGTTAAATTAAGAACAAATAAAGTTAATTACTAAAAGTCTGCTCAAAGCCAAACTTTTAATAAAGTCTGGCTGATATTTAAGACATATGTTTTAAATATGTGTTAGTTTTCCTTTAAAATCTGCAGCACGTATCTTTTATAAAAAGGAAACTACACATCTATATTTTGACAAATATGTTATATATATATATATATATATATATATATATAGATATATATATATATATACATATTTATATATATATATATTCATGTCTTGACAGTATTGTATGAGACAGATAATCTGTGAAAAGATTGATTTCTCCACCTCCTCCCTGACCTACGATTGAAATGAACGCTTCAAACAAAATCAACCAATCAGAGCCAGGGGGCGGATCTTAGCGCTGTCAATCACTCATTTACTCAGTGTGCTAATGGTGGGAAAACAACTTACAGTGACAAAAAAAAACATTTATGTGCCGTCATTGGTGGCTCTGCTAACTAATCTTAGCAAGGGTTGATTGACAGCACTAAGACCCGCCTCCTGGCTCTGATTGGTTGTTTCTAGTTAGCACTGGGAAAAAGCAGAGGGGCTTGATTTTTTTCAGAGATTATCTGTCTCATACCATACTATCATACCATATTGACAGTATAAGCAAATATATATAAAATATTACATTACAAAAGTTAGCGCAGCTTTAAAGCCTGAATGACCACAGCAGAGGAGAGTTATCATTGCTGGGTCAAACTGTAGTGGGCTGAGAAAAGCTCAGTCCTCTCAAAATAAAACATATTCTACTGTTTACTGAGAGCAGCGCACATGTTTTGCAGCTAATATCATAAGGCATCGGGGGGAAGCCTCCCCCTGACTCAGCTCCACTTGGGAAATTTAAACAACAAACAAAATATCAGCCAACACAAGCTGCTCCTAATGATGACTCAGAGGCCACAAATCAACCAATTTACTTGCATGTTCGTGCATCAGAAAACACGACTCCGGCTTCAGCTTCTGTTTGTGGCTTTTATAAATAGGCTGTCCTGGGCCAGTGGAAAGTGACATACACGTGCAGACAGACCCACACACACACACGCAGAGAGACGCAGCGGTCGGTGGCTGCTCGCAGCGCTGCAGGGCCGGGGGCGTCTCTCTGCTCTCTGGAAGCCCCGCTGCAGCTGCTTCCAGGGTGTGCCAAGTTTCTGCATGGGGGCAGGACATGACAGGAGGCCGGGTGGGGGTAGGGACGGATCCTGGCTGATGTGAAGACAGAGAGGGTCTCTTCTGCGTGTCGCCGAGACACACAAGGGCGACTTCAGTGTGTGGCGGGACAGAAAGGGCAGGACGGCCTCAGCGCATCGCAAATATATTATTTTTTCTTTCTTTGTGCGTTTCTTTTTTTTTTTTTTTTCAGAGAATCGACGCAGGCCTCGGTGTGGAGATGCAACCTCGTTTAGCTCTCATTATGTCCTGATTAGGGGATGCTACAGAGGAGGAGGGGACCAGACACACACACACACACACACACACACATTCAGACACAAGCCTTTCACCGAGTGCAGCCAGTTTCAAAGGAAACACTTAAACGCCATGTGCATTTTCCTGTTGCTTTCTGTTGCCATGTCAACTGAAATCTGTAAAATGTTTTTCATTTCTTCACATAAAGAAACGCGTCCTGTAGTGTTATCAGGCCTGACACCGGACTGACCGACAGCCGCTCAGCTGACGGACAGAAACATGTTTGTTTAACAAACAGCCCCAAACTGAGAGTGGCAGATAGATATGTTGATCAGTTTTATTGATTCAGTGTTTCTGTCTCTCTTGTTCAGACTTTATTTCCTTATAATGATTTTTGATAAACTGACCTGCTATACCTTTAACCTGCATCATTAGCATTTTACCCATCAACATTTTGGTTTTCAACTAACTTAAGTCACACTTATTCCTAAGAAGAAAGTCAGTTTCACTCTCTGTTTGGTCTTTAGACAAGTTTAATTCCAAGTTGGACTGTACCTGTGGTTCTAAAGCATTAAAATTTAAATTTTATGAAAGGTTTACAAACAAAACTAATTTACCAAAATTCACAAACTGTTCTGAAAAGAATTTGCATGTACTGTAAGATGCAGATTTTTAAATAAAGTTGACCTAAGTTGATTTAGATGCCTCAAAAGCAAATGGTCAAAAAAAATCAAAAGTCAATTTCAGCATCAAGTTTTTTAGACTTTAAGACTCAACTAAATTTAAAGCAGCTCCAAAGATAATGTTGTACTCAAATGAGCTGGAATTTGATCAAAAAAAGCAGAACAAAATCTAAAAGAGTTAGGACTTTTGTATTGAAACGTGAAGGAACCCTGCATTCAGCTGCAGTATTTCATGCAGACATGCCCTGCAAAGGATAGTGACGGGAGCTGAAAGAGTCAGTCCGTTCAGCGTCTGTCCCTCTGCCGCCGCAGGAACAGGGCCTGAACTTTTTCAGACTCCTCACAGCCTCTGGAGGAACTTTGTGAACGGCTGCTGTCAGACAAATATAACCGCAATTAAGTACTTTATATGATTGCAATGACAGTAATTTTTGTTTGTAAACTTGTTTTGTATTTTTTTATATTTCTTCTTCACAATGATCTTCACATGAGCTGGTATGGAACTCTCATGTAACGATAACATGTAATAAATAGATTTTGGTTTTATCATATTTACACAAAAATGTAAACAATATTTTCAACATTGTGCAATTAGCACAATAAAAACAAAAATTATTTGTTTTTTTCTATATTGACTGAGTTTTAATGAAGTAAAACAAAAATTATTTGTTTTTTTTCTATATTGACTGAGTTTTAGTGAAGTCAGAGTTAACTGCTTAATGTGTGTTGTTGGTTAATGTGTTTATAGAGCAAAAATAGAGGGAGTGCTTCGTTTTGATGCATTTAAGGTACAGGGGGAAAAGCGTATTCTGCAGTATTTTACCTTCTGATTATTAAAAAAATGGCAAATTTTGATCTCCAGATGGCTGTCCTTTAGTTTCTACATCATAACTAAATATTTATGTACTTTGAACGGAAAGAGCGCACAGCAACAGGTAGGGGAGGGCAGCAGTACTGTATCACTCTGCAGTCTATACAGCCAGAGAAACTCAGGTAACTCCAATTCTTTATCTTGTAAAAAGAACCTAAAGTTTATGTGGTTTTGAAACTACAGTATTATATAATTTATAACACTAATCTGTTGTACACTATTACTTATACAATGAAATGGAAGCTAAGTAAGCTAATCGCTAGCTTAGCTAGCTTGCAAAGTGGCTAATTTTCTACAGTGGACTCCGTGTATTTACGGTTCAGCATTCGCAGGTTTTTCTTCGGAACGTAGCATCGAATTATTCACGGAAAGTTCTACCTGATTGTGGATCTATTTTGTAGGTCATATATAAAAAATAATCGATAAGAGAATGCAGCTTTGGAAGCTAAAATATCTAGGCGGCAGCGCAATGCTACTTAATATGCTATTGGCGGACGTTTGGCAAAGTAGCCAATCCAGGAGCGGCATTCGTTGTCCATGGCGCTGATTGGCTGAGAGCGTAGCTAATGAATCTCTTAGCTACGCTCTTGAGCCAATCAGCGAATACTGAACCGTAAGTCCACTGTAGAGAATTAGCTTGTGTGGCAACGCTAAGAAGATTTCCGCTGTATGTACTAATGCCTGTTAAAGTATATTTTGTGTTTGAGCTAACTAATAAAACAATCAAATTAAAGCGTTTTAAAAAGAGGTTAGGGACTGTGGAGGCAATTTTACTGCTGTAAAAGAACTGTGATCCCTAACCCCGTGAACACCAGGGATCAACTGAATTTATTTGCTGTGAAATTTGAAGATTTCCATCTGCAGTTAATTGAGAATCTTTTGGTTTAAAATGAGTTCAGCTGAGTCTTCTATTGATCTTTTTTTTTTTTTTCAGATTTTTTGGCTCTAGAGGCCTTTAATGAACAGCAAATTGACAGGAAATAGGTTGGAGAGAAAAGCAAATAGCCTGAGATCAGAAATAGAACTCAACTAAGCCCCCCTTTTGCAGATCTTTTATTTAAATTAAATTGTCTTATGATTAAGAATTAACAATTGAAAAACAAATTCTATTAGCTCTGCCACAAAAAGAGGTTTTCCAAGTGCTAGATTCAAAATGGCATCCTCTTACGAAAACAAAGGTTTGTCCTGGGACGTCCCCTCCTCGCTTAGAAATCACAATGGCAGTTCCCAATCTTTGTCCTGGAAATTAGGCACCTAAACGTCGGCGCCTCACGTCAGATGGGATGAGGAACATCGTCATTATTATCTGATTAATTAGTCCGAATTTCCCCTGAGAGCCCGTCTTTTATGGAAGGGCCGCAGAGTCAAAAGAATACTGGCCCTATTAGCCGGCAGCATTTGCATTAATGCTGTTTTTGCATAGCGCTTTTGTCCTGCATTTTTTTGTACTTTGTTTCTTTTTGGTCTGGCGGGGCTGATTAGGAGCAACACATGGTAAAATGCTCCTGTGGTGCTCAAAAGGATTCACACCTGGTTAAAATTCAAAGCTTCTGAGACTAGGAAAAATTCATACTATGGTAATCATTTTCACTTTTTTCATAGTCAATTTTAAATATTCTGTACCATTCAACAGAAACACAAATTATGTTGGTGGAAAACATAGCATGGAAATATCAGTAATACAAGGTTACATGTGTTTGGTTGCCAAATTCAGTATTCAGTCTGACAGCAAATGTCGTCCAAATATGTTGAATTATTAGGATGTGAAACGGAGGAAAAATGGGACAAAAACAATGCAAGTGGCCACTAACGTGGTCAGGTACAAACATGTTCCACATGGGTATGGTGTTCTTTTAATGATGTGCCAAACACGTCTTTAGAAATTGCGGCGTAAATGTCTGACACTTTCAGATCATAATATATTTATCCGAAAGCTTTTGGAAGATTTTAGCCAAACCTGTTTTTTTTTTTTCTTAGCAGCTTTATTTAAATTTTTGTTAATGTAGAACATGATCAGTGCTTGTTGAACACTTTTACAGGTCTTTCTTTTTAGTTAAGTTGTTTCTGCCTGAAATCTTTGTTTTTCAGTTGACTCGTGCATACCATGTGATCAAATTGATCATTTATTTCATTTAGTCGTGATTACAACGCACTCAAGTAAATCAAAGTTTAAGAAATTACTTGGAAAAATTTGATTTAGCGGAAGATAAGTGCTCAATTTTTTTTTCAAAGTTAGCAAAGCTTTAAGCTAAAAATTAGCTCCGCTGTTAGCGCTTTAGCGAAGGTATCCACTAGTAAGATTTATTTTGGGACAGTTGAACTGTTTTTTCAGATTAATGAGAATAATTAATCTGAGATATAAACTGACCAGACAATTTGTGACAACCGATTTATTTGTTTTTCAGTTGACTCATACACACCATACGTCACATTAATGGTGGAAAAAGTTTGGAAATAATTTTTTTAATGGTCTGAATTTCATAAGTTTTGGTATTTTAGCACAGATGTTGTCCAGACCTGCTGAGTTTTTCTGTGAACATGTTCAGTGGCCGATGAGTTGGACTCTGGCTGGAGGACTTAAAGATGAAGATGGGTCAGCTTGAGAGCAGGAACTCAGCTCAGATTGAAAGTTTATTTTATTTAGTCGTGTTTACAAAACAACCAAGTAAATCAAAGTTTAAGAACTTATCTGGAAAAGTTAAATTTGTGGAAGCCAAATACTGTAAACACTTTGATAGTTTGCAAAATGCTAAATAGAAAATTAGCTCTGCTACTAGCGCATTAGCAGATTAGCGAAAGTGGTAAAATTCCTCTGGGACAGTTGATTTTTTTTCAGGTTAGTGAGATTAACTCGGAGATATAAATTTGACAAGACCATTTATGACAACTGATTTTAGTTGACTCATGCATCACTTTAAAAATGGGAAAAGTTTGAAAATGATCTTTTTAATGGTCTGAATTTAAGAAGGTTTTGTCCACAGAGTTTTTCTGACGTTGGAGCAGGAGCTCCTCCCGACCCCATTAGGGACAAGGGTGTCAGAAAATGGATGGATGGAGGGATGGATGGATGGATAGATGGATGGATGGATAAATGGATGGATAAATGGATGGATGGATGGATGGAGCAGGAGCTCAGCTCAGATTGATCTGGAAAGTTTATTTCATTTGTTCGTGTTGAACGTAAACTCGGACTTACAGTAGGTGCGTGATGAAATCCATACTGAGTGTGTGTGAGTGTGTGTGCGCGCGCAGGGAAGGGGGGTCGCCGATCGCCTGCTCTGTGTTTCCTCCCTTCAGCGCTCTCTCTGTTGCCATGGAGAGACCGTTCTTTGCTTTCCCATAGGAGGAGAAATTAACACCATTTTTAACTGGCCCGGGGGCCTCCCCCCCTGTGTGGGAGATAGTCTTGAGTTGCGCTGCCACGTTCACGTGCACGCGCGCGCTCACACACTCCTTTTAAGACGACAATAATCTTCCCACTGTCATTTTTAATACCTCTGCGAGGCCAACGTTTAACGAAGTGGGACAGAGTAATGATGGCCTGAAAATGCCGAGGTGGACTCTGGGATGTGATGATGTATGAGGAGAGTCATTTACGTTTTCTTTTTTTAAAGTCGGGGACTGGAACATAAACAGTGGCTGTCTGCAGGGGCCAGTGGGATACTGGGGATGTCACACACCCCATCAAACATCCCTCATCGTGGGAGCTGCAGACGGAGACGCACACACACACACACTCTTACGTGGGACATTGAGGTCGAGCTCGGTGCACCTAATGTGGATTTAATGACGGGGCTTTATGAACTGAAGCCGAGTGCAGAGCATGATGGTGAAGAAAAGGAGAGGGAGTGGTTTCATATGTACATGAATCTGTGCACACTCTGTCATCCCTGATTTCAGTCATGAAAACCTTCATGGCGCACTGTACAACAAACACACACTGGCTATTTTTAAAGTGGTCACTCTGGCTCACTACCCAGGGCGGATTGGTCTAGGGTTGGCCCAATAGGCGCTCACCCATGTGCTGTGTACATTAAGCAATGTGATTTAATTCTGCTCTAGACCACTGATGATAATTGACTATAATACTCTCTTCTTTCTTAATTAAAAATGCAAAAATAGTTTTTTTTCTAACTGCTTTATTTTTATTTGTTCAACACATTATTTTAATGGGGTCATATAATGCAAAATTCACATTTTGCACATTTTTAAACTTTCATTTGGGTCTCAACTGCTTCTAAAAACAAACCAAACACTTAAAAAAATCCCTGCTGTTTATTTGGCAAAATGTTAATATTTTTTGTTGTTCGAAAAACAATCCATTTCAAAAATCTCATGATTTATTAAGTCACACTGCGCAGGCACTGTTCCGTTACCTAGCAACCCCAGCAAAGCCCAGCCCGTTACCTAGCAACCCAAGCTGAGTTCCAGCACATTTGGTCAGCTGGATGTGCTGTGTAAAAGTTGCCAAAAAAACAAGTGTTTTGTTGTTGACTTACCAATCAGAAACCACTTGCTGCATTCTAGTTGGTTGTGCAGGAGGCCCTACTAATGCTTTTTAAAGAAGTACATTTGTATACTTGCACATGTGTTTGCAGTTGTTTTTACGAACGAGTGTAAACGTTGAGTTGGGGGACGTGGCCAGCAGCAGTTTATTTGGATTTAAAGTGACAAGAGGTCCTAAAACAGCTCAAAGTGGGCAAGATTGAAAAGATTAAATCTCATTAGCTAAGAATGGTTTGCTTTCCCATAGGAGGAGAAATTAACACCATTTTTCAAAAAATGGTGTTAAAAATGTAATGAACATGTTCTGTAAAGCCCATAAACCAGGGAAGCATAATAGGTCACCTTATCAGGGCAGAAACATGTAAAATTGACTTTTTTGAGCTTTATATTATATTATAATGTGATTGTAAACATACTTGGAGGGTTATTGTACTTTGCTCTTTCATGCATAATCTCCATAGCAACCATTCAGTTGTGCAAAACGCCTGGTCGGATCTAGTTTCGCCTTCGAGTTGCAGCTCCTCCTTAGAGCTGCAGTTTCTAAGCCCACCGCCTCACAGAGCGGCCTTCACCCACGACTCCCTAAGTCAGCTCCTTCAGACTAGCTAGTATCAATTAGCAAGCACCTGGGGGAGCTGCGCATCACCTGAGCTCATTATACAAGCTACTTCTCAGTAAAACGCTGGTAAAAACGTTAAAGGGTCAATAGAGGAGCGATGTGATGACTTCCTGAAGGCGGAGTTTCAGAAACAGCAGGAGTTTTTAAAGAGACACAGATCCAATTTCCAGACGTTAAATTACAGTCAAATGTATTTTAAGTCATATTTGATACATACAGCATTTTTATAACAACTGAAGGTAACACATTTACTTCAGTGTGCTATAAAATAGTGCTATGTGTCTGAAAAATACAGCAGCTTTAAAAAACCAGGATGTTTTAAGCTCCATGCAGGGAAGCTGTTGGTGGGGCAGAAGCATTCATATAAGAACCAGGAGAAACGAGGCTTGTCCCATTTATGTGTTCATTAGCTGGTTGACAGATTTACTGCTGGAAAACGGGACTTTAAGAGGTGACCTGTTGTCACATCTGCAGTGAGATAATCTGAGTCATGAGGTTTGTTGACACAGCCATCTTTACTCCCCTCCTCTCTGAGCACACACACACCTGAACACACACACACACACACAGCTCCCTACTGTTAAGCTACTTATTGTGCAGCCTCCTCATGAGAATAAAGTCTCCATCTATCTGCTGCTCGACTTTAAAAAAAGTTCGGTTCAAAGCTTCATTTCCTGCCTTTCTGATCTTTGGCTCGTCACACTCGCAATTTCTTGTGGGTCTCGTCGCTCCGCGGCGGCGTGCCTTTGTGACCCAGCTGCTTCCCCTCCTCTTCCTGCTCTTCCTCCTCTTCCTGACCTGCCTGTGCAGGACTGCTCCTCTCTCCTCGCAGCTTCAATGTGTGTGTGTGTGTGTGTGTGTGTGAGAGAGAGAGTGCCAGCGGGGGTGGGGGCAGCAGACTCAGCCCCTCCAGTCTCCTAGCAACAGAGCGGTTTGTTGCGGGACGGGGGGGAGGCGCAGGCGATGGGGGCTGGTTGTACAGCGGCTGGGGAGAGCAAAGTCCTGCGGGATTAGAAAGCTGGAGAGGAGGAAGGAGGGACAGAGTTTTGCTGTGCTGTTGGTGATTAGTGATGCTACCATGTGTCGTTTGCTCCGTAAAGCGGCATGCTGCTGAGCAGGCTAAATGTCTGTAACGCTGCTCAGAGGCGCAAAAAGTGGGTTTGCACTAAATGCGACGCAAAGGGGCGCTACGCTAAAGGGGGCGTCAAAAACAATGGTGGAAATGTTATTTCTATTCGGCATTTCCGGCATTTAAAGGGGCAGTATTAAATATTTTTCAGACACGTAGTAACATTTTATAGCCGATTTATCGGTGCCAATTATCTTAATGTGGGAGAATGGTGATCAGCTCGTACTTAAATTTGAAGCCGATCTTTTCTACCTCAGCAAAGATCTAAAAATCAGCCATTGTCCTCTTCTGCTCTCCTGTGAGAGACGTTTGACTGACAGACCGGCCCACCGGGCCACGTCTGCACGTTTGCAGGTAAGAATAGTGACCCTTCTGTTACCAACTCAGCGACTTTCTTGCTATTTTTAGCGACATTTCAGACAAAAAAAAAATTGGTATCGGCCAAAATCGGAATCAACAACTGTAACTGGCGATCGGCCAGAAAACAGCAATGTTACCTATAAAAATCATATACGAAATATGACTTAAAGGAAGTTTGACTTCATAATTTAAATGCCTTGAAATTGTGCCTCTGTCTCTTTAAAAACTCCTTCTCTGTCTGAAACTCCGCCTTCAGGAAGTCATCACAACACAGCTCCTTTATTAACCCTTTAACAGCGTTTTCACCAGCGTAGCACTGAGAAGTATCTCGTATAATGAGCTCAGCAGACACACAGTTCCACCAGGTGTTTGCTAATTGCTGCTGGCTAGTCTGAAGGAGTTAGGGAGTCAAGAAGGAGGGTGGCTTTGAAACCGCAGCTCTTAGGAGGAGCTGTGTCTCGAAGGCCGAGCTAGGTCCACCCAGGCGTTTTACACAACTGAACGGTTGCCATGGAGATTAAAGGATTTCTCAAACATGCATGAAAAACAATGAAAGCAACTCTCCAGGTATGTTTTTCATGAAGGAGTAGTCTTATAACATGATGTAAAGCTGATTTCACACAGCACTGCCCCTGTGATGACTGTTTTAATTAATAAACGATACGATCAATAACAGAGGTGGGGGTTCTGGGGCCTATAATGCACCTCACAGTCCATAGCTGCGGCCCTGATGCTGCTCAAAATCAGAGATATTTCAGCTTCTGGCCTGAAAACCTGCTGAGGTTTAGCTGAATCTTTGCCTTCGCTGCAGATTTGTGTTTATGTTTCAAATTTCTTTTTAAGGCAAAAAGAGAAAAACTTCGTATGAAACTTTCATTTATTTTTAGCTCATATTTTATAAGCTTATTTAATTGAGTCATATTTCTTTATTTCTTGTTTTGTTGCTGTGTTTGCAATTTATTTATTTGTTTTATCAAAAACAGCTCTGTCTAGTAAATGAGATCTATTATTTAAATGAGGCAGCCTGTATAAATGAAGGTCAAATGAAGATAGAGATAAAAACAAACAAGGAGATTATTTATTCAGAAGGTTTTAGCTTAAGTTATAAATATTATTTGTGTTTGAATTTTATTATTACTTTTTTAAAATTTCTTAAATTATTTTAATTGGTAGTTTGCTTTAGGTTTTTTGTATCATTTTAAAATACTATTTCAATTTTTTTTCTTTTTTTATGTTTAAAAAAATTCATGAATTTAGTTTAAATTTTTCTACTTATTTAATTCTGTTTTGACTTTGACTACAATTTGTCATTGTAGTTTTAATAATTTCCATTTGCATTTCTTCTATCTTTTTTACTTCTTAAAAACTTCTTAAGAAGAAGAAAAGTTTTTTTTTCAGTTTTTGAGGTGCTAATCAGCTGCTCCCAGTTGTAAAAACAATACGTTGTTACCATGGTTACACATCATAACAATGTAAGCACATTTTTATATTATGAGACAGATAACCTGTGAAATAAAATCGGGCTTATACTGTAATATTAGGTTGTTTCTCCACCATTGGCACAGCTGCAACTCGTACATGAGCATGACTGGGAGCGCTAAGACCCTCCCCCTGGCTCTGATTGGTTGTTTCTGACAGGGAGCATTTCTACAGACGGCAGTAGGACCTCAGGAAGGAGCTGGATTTTTTTTCACAAGTTATTTGTGTCAGGACATAGTTACAATTTTAAAATCTAAAAAACATATCTTTAGAAAAGTTACCAACTGCAGCTTTAACTTTGTTTAGTTTTTAAGCTCCAGTGTTATTGTATAATGTAGTTTCACCACCAAACCAACAGGTGGCAGTAGCTACACAGAATCATTGACCAAGGATGTGTAAAAAAAAAAAAAAGTCTGCATCAAGTCGTCCTGGAGTGATGAAGCATTAACTTCTTAACTTATTTATCTAATTTCTTAATTTTATTTAATTTTTTCTCTTTTTCCTAATGTCTTTATCTTGGATTTCTACTCCCATTATTTGTCCAATTTCCTAATTTAGTTTTATTTTGTTTTAATTTCTTGTGGGGTTTTTTCTGACATATTTGCCTTGGATTTTTAATTACCAGTTTTATAAATTTTTTTGTACATTTTTTGTCAACGTAATGATGTCATTTCCTGTTTGAATACAAACGTACTTCTTTTATTGGTCATGGCTTAAGAGTGCTATAAGGACAGGAGTTTGAAACAAAACAAACACCGACCATGACGAAGACCAAGTTTGGTCTTAACTCTTCTGTCAGTCTTGTTTTTGTTCCCACTGCCCTGCAAAATATATATTTTTAAATCACTGTAGTTTTTCCTTTGATTGTTGTTGGAACCAGCTTGAGTTGCATTTCATTTACTTCAAGAAAGTTGAGTCCATAGCTCAATAAACATCTTATGTATTCATTCATTTTGGGTTTTCTCACAGTAAGCTGGATATATTATCATCTCTTACTCTTCAGCAGACAAAAGCAAGATACTCTGAGAATGATTTTTCCTGCAGGTTTATTAGAGAAAGTTGCAAAAGCGTTGAAGATGCTGGTCTCAATCTTTTGACTCCACACCAGCAGGGTTGGTGTGTTGCGTATCGATTGAGGTCAGAGAAAATGCTCCCAGCTGAATATCCTGTGTGTATGTGGAATATTTGGTGGAGGGATGCAGCAGCAGCAGCAGCAGCAGCAGCGGGGATGTGGGTGCACCGCACACCCCACAGTCGTATGAGATTATCCAAATCCAGCGTGAATGGACCTGACACCATTGTCCCGAGCAGAAGCAGCAGCTTCAGCGGCGGCGGTGATGTCACACGGGGAAAAAAAGATGATGATACCTCCAAGAGCGATAGATTACAGCTGTGATGAAGAGGCGGAGGGTCACTATTATTTCATTTATTTTCATTACGTGGCGGTCCGTGCTGACAGGACGTAGGGGTGGGGATGGGGTGGGGGAAGTACGGAGAGAGAGAGAGAGGGCCGGATTAAAAACAAACCCGCTCTGTGAGCTGGTTTTAGTTGCCATGGTAACGATCATTACCTCGCACTTGGGAGAGCAGGAGCAAGAAGGGAGGAGAGAACCGGAGGAGAGGGGTGTTGGTGGAGGGGAAAGAAAGAAAAAAACGACCGGGATGGGAGCTGCTTCGGGATGAAGGCTCGGGAGGTTAGCATGTTTGGTGGGACAAGTTTTCAGAATCACAACTTCCAACTTGGATCCAGAAAATGTCAGTTTTCATCTGAGACTTTGAGGGAAAAGAAGCACTTTACGAAGCTTAGCACCTGCTGGGACAGGCGCCCTATGCTTGATAAATCAACATGTGAGAGGGAAAAGTGCTTATGTGTATTAAGATCCCAGTTAGCATCAGCTTCTTACATAAAAAAACATTATTAGCAGAAATAAAATTATACTACAGATAAAGTATAAAAAGTGACCAATTATGTTTCCTTGTACAGGTTATAATAGGTCTGTGGGCGATACAAAAGATGAACAAAATGATTCTATGATAATGAGATTTTAGTCTGTTTGGAGCTCCTTTCAGAATAAGTTGTTTTAGGGTCTCATGTCACTTCAAATCCAAATAATCTGCTGCTGGCCATGCATCCCTCTCACCCCCCAAACTCAACATCTACACTCACACATGAAAATGGCTGCAAACAGATACGCAATTATACAACTGTACATCTTTGAAAAGCATAAGTAGAGCCTCATGCGCAACCAACAAGAATGCAACAAGTGGTTTTCGAATGGTAGGTCAACAACAAAACATTAGTCTTTCCCAGTGTCCATTGTAAAGCACAATCGGCGGTAAAACCAGCTGACCAAAGGTGCTGGAGCTCCTCCTTGGTGGCTAGGTAACTGATTGGGCTCTTGCTGGGGTTGCTAGGTAATGGCGCATTGGAGGTTTTTGAAACTGCTACTTTTGCAGACACCTAAGAACATTAACGTAATGCCAAAAATCAGCTGGGTGGTTTGTAGAAGCGCTTAGACCTTTTTTAGGTCTAAGCGCAAATGGAAGAAATCCAAATGGAAGTACAAAAATGAGCAAAATGTGAATTAAAATAACACAATTAATTTTCTAGAAGTTATAAAGACAGAGACAGACTTTAGTTTAAGATAGGAAAATATGTTAAATTTCCCTGAAATAATAAAAGTATACATTAATTTCACTCTCATGTATACACAAATATTAACTCCTTCAAACCCCACGTGCACTGGATTGGACATGATGTATATTTCTGAGTTTAAACCAATACATTTCAACGCTTCTTGTTACCGATTAGTTTCTTATAACCAATAACACTGAAGTTTGACTCTTAATATAAGTGACCTTCAGCACAAGCATTGCACTGAAACTAGAGAGGTTGAGAAGGACGGGTTTACTTTCTGTATTAAAAACACAAATATCAGTGCATTATAGCCTAATAAAATTGTTGTCCGTGTAATTTTAAGTATTCCCAGTGATAGAATTTGAAGTTATAATTTATCATTAAATTGCAGGATATTTTTCAAAGTTGAGTGTCCAACCCAGTGGACATCAGGAGTTGGGATATACTAGCCAATGCTTAATTATTTAGTGCTACGGTGCAACGAAAAAATTATAAAATCTGAAAGCATTTTATAGCTTATTTGTCATTTCACAATTCATTTGGTTATGTCGGTTTTTATTCGCATAAACTCAAACTTTCTTGGAAAAGCTTTATTTCAATGATGGTGGTAAAAATTTGATCAAAAATAATATTTTTTGCTCTGTAGATAAAAATCTGGTCTAAATGAGTTAAAATAAATTATTTTTATAGTATATTGTCAGTTGTTTCTTAAACTAAGTACTGTAAGCAGTACTTACTTTAAAGCTTGTGGTAGTGAGTTCCAGTCATCCGCTGCTCTAAACGTTGCTAGTTTAAGCTACTTTTACATCTTAGCAGAGTGAAAGTCCAACGACGACCGCGATGGGACCGAAGAGTTGTTTTAGAGGAAAACATGCGGGATCGGAGGCGCTGAGAGCCCCATGTGGTGCTGCGGACGGAGCCTGTTGTCCTGGCTGTGTGTCACATGACCTTCTGCCCGGCACACCTGCCCGGGAGAAATCAGTGGCAGTTTCTATGGCGACAGGGTCAGCAGTACGGGAGGCAGGATGGCTGCCAGAGGTGGTGGTAGGAGGGACTGCTGGTCTAGAGCGGTGTCAGTGGTGTTATTTTTAAACATGGCAGAGATGAGGGGATGGTAGCAGACCCAGCCGAGGATGAGACTCCTCCAGAAGAGGGAAAGAAGAAGAAGAAGAAAAAAACCTCAACTCGGCCGGAAGATGGACACTTTATTCTGTCTGCGTCCGCATGAATTATGACTCACGTGTCTTTAAGGTCACGTTCACACAGATATTGATGCTCAATTCTAACTTTTTGCTTAAATTAAATTTTTTTGTTCTGTATTTTTTGCGTGGTCGTCCATATTACTAAAAAAATCCGACCTCAATCAGACTTCCGTGTCAACTGACGTTCCTAAAGCGCCCCGCATGCGCAGAAGAAGAGTGCCGACGTCACTCAGCAGCGCATTGTTTACGGAAGTAATATTGGATACCGCCGTCTGTGGTACAATTTCAACGTTTATTCAGCATTATCGTCACTAGGTCATAACATCACGAATGAAGCCAAGGAAAAAAAGCACAATTTATTAAAAAGCAACGGCTTTATGTGGAGTATTACCTTCAACTTCTGAAGGAAAGTTTGCTTATATGTGTAGTCGGAACCGGTTTGACTCTGGTTCCGACAGAGTCAAACCGCCAGCAGCGGTTTGACTCTGTAATGCGCTTTAGTGACACAAACATATTTAATAAGTTCATAATTATAATTTTCAGCCATTGTTCACATCCAGATTTAAGGTGGCTGAGTTTTCTGGTGCAGACTTGTGATTTATGTCAAAACAATCGGATATGTATCCAACTTATAGTACCACATATGAAGTAGCACAGACCGGATTTTTTTGTGAGGGATGGGGGGGGGGGGGGGGGTGAAAATATCAGAATTGTGCCGTTCAGACTTCCGTGAAAAAGTCTGATATGGGTCACATATGGGCAAAAACACAAATTTGATTCTGATTTGTATGCTGTGCGTAACAACATAGAACACATGTGTCAAACTCAAGGCCCGGGGGCCAAATGTGGCCCATTGTAGCTTTTTATGCGGCCCTGTAGACCGTAGACGCCAAATTACATAAATTTCTCCAGTTTTTTGCCATCATTAAAATTTACGCAAAATCAATAGATTCCTGCATTTTTTCGTACTAATCTATAAAAGTTCATTGCAATTTTCTACATAAAGCGACCGCTAACTCCCACCTGTAGGTGGCAGTATTTCTTACTTTTGTGACACTTTTGCTTCAGCCTTACTTGATGCCAAGTTATAGTTTGTGATCAATAGAGAAAGTAACAAAAAGTCACATTTAATGTCATACATAAGTGAAAATATTACAAAATTCCTTGCAAATATTTCTAATTTAGCATGACAAAAACCGAATTTAAATGCCAAAAATCACAAAAACAATGTGAAAACATGTTAAATATAAAATTTTAAGAACCACTTATCAGATGCAGAGACAGTGGTTCATTATTTGATCAGTTTTGTTAATGGGTTTTCTCAATACATTCTAGAACATTCATGATCTTGATATGACCCAAAATAAAAATGAGTTTCACGTTCCTGTCATGATTTACACCGACCACAGGCCTGACTACGAACTGAACTCTTGGTTTTGTTCACATTTTCAGTGTTCGGATGGCAATTCGGCCCAGGACAACTCTTCCCTGAAGCGCGTTGCCGTTGTCGAGGACTTCTTCGACATCATCTATGCCATGCATGTGGAGATGGGCGCCGACCCGGGCCGAGCACCCAAACACGCGGGGCAGAAGAAAACCTACAAAGCGGTGAGTTAAAACACCAGCAAAAGAAAGCACACTCACGTTCTGCTTCCTTTTGTCCCGTCCGCAGTCCTCAGTATGAGTGGTTTGGTTTCTGCTGATAGAAAAACAGGACAGTTAGCACATCCTGCCCTAGTTGGCTGCAGGTGCACAATTCAAAACCACATTCAGTAGAAAATAAGAGGTTGTCCATGCACAAAAAATGTGCAATCTCCCAGCTCCGGCCATTTGCCTGACCTACAAGATTTACTCAAACTATCTCTAAATGTAAACCCAGTTGGGGCAGAAAGGAATTATATGAATTTACCGATGAAATTCAGACCTGAAGCCTCTCTTTAAACACATTTGAAGATGTAAATACCAGAGAAAAAATGATAAAATTCAAAGATGGGTGAGAACTGCTTTGTTATAAAGTATGTAAACAGTCGTGTGAAGATGAAAATTTTTAGATTTTTGCCTTAGAGGTGCCCCATACATCCTGCACCTCACTTCCTTGACAGGACCCTCGTTTTCACACAACAAGGAATTGAATTTAAAAAACACACAAGGCCAGAATTATACATACAGACTCTAATATAGACCAGTGCTGAAACGATTAATTGTTGAAATAATCGCCAATAATCGTTAACGATTGATTAATCGTTAACTTGAGTATACAATAAAAGGCCATTTGCTGAAATAACAACAAAGTTAAGGCAATAATTAGGCCAAAATTATAAAAACATATAAACATTTTGCATTTAAGATAAAAGCAACTTTATCTGTAAATATTTTTTACCCAGAGCTTATCAAGTGGCGTATAGTTTTAGCTTCACCTGATTCATCTCATAGTAAGCCTTTGGTATTCATTTATTGAGGTATAGAGGCCTGTCCCAATAAGCAATAAATCTGTTAATCGCACAATAAATAAAAACGACCTCAATAATTTCCATTTGCACAATTTATTGCTTTTCTCTTTTCTCTCTTTCTACCAAAAATTGGATGATAAAACTATTCAGTCTGATGCTTTGGTCTCAAATAACCTTTTTTTCGAATGACAATTTTGCTTACAGAGACTTCATAATTCCTTTTATATGTTGTGTTATTTTATTTATTTTGCATATTTAAAATGTCTTCCACTGCCAGTGTTAAATATTTATTAGAGTTTTAAGTTTATTGATCTTTCCGAATGTGTTCTTGAATTATTTAGGCATCACTGTTATATTACTTGAAGCTTATCTCAAAACAACAATATTAGCATTTATCACTATAACAGTAATAATTTATTACTGTGACATGCCTAAATATATATGCAGCTATGTATGCAGCTCTGGAAAAAAATACGAGCCCCATTGAAAACCTCCTGGTTTTTCCACCAAATATTGATTTCAGAACTCTTCCTGAGTCAAAACATTAGTTATGTTGTTTCTAAATGAATATGAACTTGTTTTCTTTGCATTATTTGAAATCTGAAAGAACTGCATCTTTTTCATTATTTCTCATTTTCTACAATACTAAATTTTTGCTTGAAATTTCAGAGACATGTCAGAAGTTCATAGAATAAAAGAACAATGTTCATTTTACTCAAACAGATACATATAAAAAGTAAAATCAGGGGAACTGATACTTTTAAGTGGTTTCTTAATTTTTTCCAGTGCTGTATATATATAAACATATATATAAATATTTATCTTCTAAAGAATCCAGGTCAACATTGTTTAATCAAATGTGGTTCAGGTCCTTTAAAATCAATTCAACAGCCCTTTAATTGAGCAGTCCTCTTGCTGTCCCCCTGGCTCTACCGCCCTGGGTGGAGAGCCATATCAACCATATCAAAACAACCAGTTAAAGATGAGCAACAGCAACATTTCGTCCTATTAAGTAGTTGCGGCAATCTTCCCCTCCATGTGGAGTTGTGTGTCTCCTGGTTATCTAATGCTCCTTGGTGATAGATGATGGTTGTAAAAGTTTTCAGGAAGACCACCAGTTAAAATATTATGAAGACGCAGCCGCGGCGGAGGCCATTTTTAATCCACCGTGGAACCGGTGGCGAGCCTTATGATATTATTCACATGTAAAGCAGAGAATAAGACCAGCTCTGGGAGTATAATGTTTCATTTATAACATCAGGAGTTACCAGGGTAACAACCAGCAGAAAAACAAAGTACTTATGATGCTTTTTTTGTGCCACATAGTCCATATTTCTGGAACAAAGGCAGTCTGTTATCATGAAATCACTGAGTTGTTGTCTTATGGTTGCATGTGTTTCCCTGACGGTGCAGCAGCAGATCTTTGTTTCCAGCCTCAGAGGTGCAGATGGGAGTATTGGGGTTGTTTAGGGTACCCCCTCCTCTCCTTCTACTCCACCAGGAATTAAAAAAGAAAAAAAAAATCTTCCTGCCCTGTAGAGAGGTCCTGTCACGTCTCATAGAATGTACCCTTTTGAGGAGGCAGCATCTCTGGGGCAGGGCATAATATGGAGCTGTCACTGTGGCCTTCTGGGAGGTGCACGCTCCTCTGGGTGGCCTTTCCCTCCCCGCTGCCTCAAGGGGCCGTGAAGGGAGGGTGGGATGGTGGAGGCGGGCTGAACGGGACGGTGGGCACCCCCACCGCCTTCTCCATGGTCACGTGAAGGTCGCTTTTTGCAGGAAATCGCCAGAGGGGGTTGACGCGGAGAGGGTGGCAAAGCAGCGGAAACAAAAACAGGGAAGGAGATGCACCTGAGGAAGATGGAGAAAACACAGGGTTTAAATCCTTGAAAATGCTTGAATTTTAATTAGGTGCTTTCAAAGTTTGAAAAGTGCTTGATTTCTGTTAAAAGTCATTGAAAGTGCTTGATATTTTTGTAATAAAGTGCAATCTAATGTTTGATTAAAAGCCTAAATTTGGAAAACGTTCTTATATTTTTATACATTTTTTCTCACTGTGTGATGTTTCATCAGACTTGTCTTAGATCACCTAGAGTCACCATAATTATTTCTATTTGCTAAATGCTGGAAGACTTATTTAATTTAATTATTAATTTTTAAAGATTATCGTCACTTGTGGCCTTTATTTTGAAAGTAAGGCAACAGGAAGGGAACAGAGAGGAGGAAAGGACATGGGCAAAGGGACAATTTTTTTTGTAACTTTCTTTGTTTATTGTGATTAAGCATTTAATTTGAGCAGGGAGATCATTTGCCTTGATACAATTTGTTTGGATTGTTTCAATATAATGAATATTTAGCACTATTAATGGCTCAATGCAGTGGCGCCAAAAGTAAGAATGCACAATATGCCATACATAGGGGCGCTGCGCAAGAGGGGTGCCAAAACAACGACGTAAAACTTATTTCTAGACTGCATTTTCTGAATTTAACAGAAATATAGAAAATTTCTGAGATGTATATGAATCATATACACCTCAGAAAGTACAAAGTTGCTCACCTTAATGAATTATTGCTCTCTATAATTGAAATAAATGTTAAAAGTTAGACAACATAATGAAAATATGGAGAACATAACATTTTGTTATATTTTAGTTCGCCTTATCTCTTTTGTAGAATGACAGCAGTATTTATGTCGGATATCAATATCGGCTAACATTTTCATATCTACGCATCCCTAACAATTGCTTTAGTGTAGTTTAGAAAATTAACCGGTGATAATATTTTTTAAAAGTCATCTTCGACAAAAATTTTTTACATAAAAATCGGTATTTTTATCAGTTAATGAAATCCTCCTGATATCCTGGACAGAGTGTGAAAAGTTGACAAGTCCGAGGACGTTTGTGTTATGCTAATAGCACTTAGCCTTCGTGAAAGACTGATAAGCGGAAGTGAGAGCAGTGTGCAACACATATAATTATCCGGTCGGAACACATGCAGGGCTGCCAGATTTTTGACAGTTTCCGACGTAAAACCCGCCCAACTAAAAAAAGAAACAACAAAACAAAACAAACAAAAACTCCATCTCGAATCATTCGATAAGTCGTTACAGCTATAATGCTGAATAAATAATTGCGAATTGAAAGTGTCTTTCTTTAATACAGTTGTATTGTTATTAAATCCAAAGTTTGGTGCTGAAAAGTTTTGAATACTTACCGTGATAAGTGCTTCAATTTTGCTGAGGTAAAAGTGTTCAAACCCTGTGGGAAAGTATTCGGAACTGGGTCGTCGGATTGCTCCGGTTCCGGCCTGAAGGGAGGATTCCTCTCCGTGTCATGTTGAGATAACACCTAAATCTGAACCCAAGCTTTCACACGAACATAAAATAAAATAAATTAAAAAAAAACCCTCCTCCTTCACACAGTTCCAGTTCATCTGCAGTAACCCTCGCTTCTCCCCCGGCGCAGATAGCTGAGACCTATGCCTTCCTGCCCAGAGAGGCGGTGACTCGGTTCCTAATGAGCTGCGGAGAGTGCCAGAAGAGGATGCACATTAACCCCAGCACCGCGGAGTTCAAAGGTAAAAGCATCATTAAACACCGCTCTGTTTTTAACACCAACCACACAAGTTTGTTAACGCCGATTCTTTCATATAATGACGCATTTATTACTTAATTATGTAGCAATAAATCATACGACCAGACTTCTCTGATTTATAATCGTGTTTACTGTATTAGGATGCCTTAACAGCACGGAGTGTAAGTTCTTCATCATCCTGTCAGACATTAAAATGAGCTGAAATAATCTAATGTGTTTGAATAGTTTCTGAATGGAGCTCCCATTAAATAAAACATGCGTATATCCATCACTGACATGATGTAACAAAGACTCAAGAGGATTGGCTCGCTGGGATTGTCTAAACCGCCTAAATGTGATCGCAGAGTCCCTCTAGAGGCCGGAGTCGGGACTGCAGAAACCTGCCGCGCCATTGTTTCCTTCCAGGTGCGACAGGCTGGCAACAGAGGGTTGAATTTCTGCCTAACAATTCAAACTCATCTTTAAAATGCTGCCTGAACTCTAGTAAACAGACACTTAGCTTAGACTGTGTTTGCTGCTGAGCTGAGAAAAAAACTGGCTGCAGCAGGCGTCAAGGCAAAGTGTTTCTCTGGTGCGCAGCAGCTTGGTGCCTCTGTGGTTTCTTTCTTTGCTCTTTTGTGAAATTTTAAGACATTTTCAGTGGTAAGCAGGTCTGGACTGCAGGTTTATTTTTCTGTTTAGGAGTCGTTCTGCTGTGTGTCTCATGTGTGGAGTGTAGTTTTGTGTCGTCAGCCTGAGGAAAGCAAAGGTGTGTAGTTTTTGAATTAAAAAAAATCCTTTTGGATCTTGTAATTGCATTTTTTCTGACTTCATTACATTTATTGATGAAAAAAAAAAACATAGTTATTACCCTGTCCTCCTGCTAATGTTATTAAAATCACAGCAGAAAAATTAGAGCAATTTGTTATTTAATCTGTTTTTTCTTTATGCAATAAACTTTAGAGCAATGTCCAAACTTTTGGCTGTGTTTTAAATGAAAGGCCTTCTGTTGTCATGTCTTCTGTGGCAAAAGAAAAATAGAAAGACAAAATGAGACAGCCTGGGAAAGGAAAAGCTTGTGTCCAGGATGTGTGAGATCAGCAGAAATGTCAAGAGTTTCATTTTATGTCTATTAGGTATTCTCAAAAAAAAAAAAGTTTTTTCAACATTAGCATATTTTCATTAAGCAAATTATTTTTTGTAATTCCAGTTTGCGCAGTTTATGACATATGAACAGTAGAGAATGAATAATAGCCATGTAGAAGATGACCAGATGCTGCTGGCGCAGGTTGAAGGAAGTATAGTGAGGCCTTCTGCTAAAACACAAAATCTTACCAAGTACTTTTTAGTCTAGTTTATAGTGCAGATAACTTAGTGCACCTGAAATAAGACAAAACTAATCTACAAGTAACATTTTAGGAAGACATAGGAGCTTGTTTTAATTAAATAATTCATTAATATTGATGAAAAAGTTAGAGTTCCACTGGCAGATTATTTCACTTGTAAGACGGGAAAAATGTTTTGTCGTAGTAGAAATGATCTGTCAGTGGAACTGATAAACAGTCTAGTATGAAGATATTTCACAAAAATTTAACTCTAGCTTGATATTAAATAATTATTTACTTAAAATAAGATCCTATCTTGCTGAAAATTTACCTGTAAGTTAGTCTTGTCTTTATTTCATGTGAACTAATATATTTGCACTAGAAACTAGACCTAATCTTTTTTTTTTTTTTTTTTTTTGCTTTTGCAGTTTGTTCTTAAAAGTTTTAAAAAAAAATTCCAAAAAGTTATTCAAGTAATTGTAAACTCCCATCTCTGGTAGACTGACTCATTCATGGAAGGTGTGTGTTTTTGCTGCTTGTCTTTGTTAGAAAATGACCGACCCACCTCGCTGGTCCCCGACCTCATCGACTACAACATGCCTCTTACTGCCACCTACCTGAAGCAGATGAAACTGCAGTGCATGACAGCCACTGAGAGGGTGAGTGATTTTTCACATGCAGGAGCAAAATGTATACAAATAAAAGTCTTTAGGCTTATTTTCCGTTAAAGCTGTGTGACGAGAAGACTCTCTGTGCAGCTGAATCAGAGACGATTCCTCTCTAACTTTGGACTGAGCGTTAAACGAGGGGAGCAGCCCTCCTGCTGGGAGGAGGAGCGATGTGTAGAGGATTTAGGGAAGCTTTTATGACAGTGACGTCACGTGTTTAAGACCCTCCCACGTGTCGTCGCTGTGACAGAAACACTCAAGAACTGCTCTCACTGAAGTGCAGGGAAGCAGCATTTGGTCAGGATGGTGTAGGCCTCAGTCTCGAACAGTTAGGATTACACAGCCAGGATGAGCCGGACTGGGATCTGTGGGTGAGTACAGGGGAAACGATTCCCATCACTGAGTTTTAATGGGACAGTTTTTACACAATTAAGCTTTCAGGGTGGGATGTCACCATTTCAGGAGAGCTGGAGGGATGTAGTGTAAAGCTCAGAATGCTGCAGCTTTTCTTTGGAAAAGTCTCATCGATGCATTTAAGATCTAGATGTGATGCAGAAAACTAATGTTAGAGTGAAATTTTGGAGAAATATTTTCATATTAGGCTGTTTATCGTCTACTTCACGTGGAATATTTGCGATACACGTGCAAAGCATGCTGTAATCTTAACCTTTCCTAATGTATCAGTTGTCGATTCTTCCAAATCCTGGATATTAATGTTATGTTGAGTGGTTGTGATTAGAGACTCTCCTTAATCCTGCACGGCTCACTTGGTGCCTAATAGAGCCGTCAGTGAGCATTCCAGTCCGCCACAAACCCTCTCAGAGCGGGATGGACTCGTATTCCCAGGGGTCCGGGCCTATTTGTCTGTTCGTGTGAGGGGAATGAGACGGCAGCAGGAATTTCTGCTCCCTTCCAGTCACACAGTCGTCGCTGCGCTGCCTGTGAGCGAGACGCCAGCTGACACAACGGAGTGAATGCGGGTCGTTTGTAAGCAAACCGGCCCGTTTCCCCTCAGTGTTGAAGAAGCTTTTGTTTTTGGTCTTGTCATGTATTTTTGAAGGTCGGGTCAGATTTGGAGTTGTTTAGCTTGGGTTTCCAAATCCTTACCTCAGTGATGGACTCGTGTTTTTTGTTGCGGTACAACAAGCATCTTCAGGGTCCCTGCGTAGCGGAGTTAAAAATAGCAATGCTCCAAGAAACATAGTTAACACTGAGACTCCTGCAGACCCGCTGATATTCTCCTAAAACTCCTGAAAGCCAAATATTACATTTCTACTTCCTGTTCTTGAATTAAACAGCTTGGAATATTTTCTTACTATATTTGCCTGTATCAATCAATCTATCTTTTTTGTACAGCACAATTCAGCAACAAGACAGTTCAAAGTGCTTTAAATCGCACAAATGCAAAACTAAAAAGCCATAAAAACACCAATTTGAGAAACTAGTAACAAACATCACTATAAACATCAATGCACATCAAATATGTTGATCAATGCTCCATTTATTATGCTTAAAATGGGATTCTTGAACAGTCATTTAGTAAAACAAGGGAATTAGAGGAAAAAAGTTGTAGGACTAAAACGATTAATCAGAATAATCGTGATTAATCGATTGTGGAAATAATTCTCAACTAATTTAGTAACTGATTAATTGTGAATTGAAGTATACAGAGCAGTAATTAAGCCACAATTGAAAAAAATATATACATGCATTTTGTATTTAAGATAAAAAAAATAACTTTTTCTGTACATATTTTCTACTCAGAACTTCTCATGTGACATAGTTTTAGATTTACCTGATTCAAATTCAGTATAAACAAACCTCCTATTCAGCACCTTTTGCTATCCAGTTATTAACTGGTTAATCAAAAAAACCATCAACAGATCAGCCCTACACTGTAAAAATGTCAAATCAAGCCATAATGTCTCAGATTTTCACGTTAACTTTAGAATGATTTTTTAGCTGCAGATTCCTGCTTTGCTGCAAGTGAAGCGTTCATTAAAGGAACGGTAGGCAGCAACATGTTTACTTTGTTATTTAAAAAGGCATTAAATTATTTGTTTATTTGCATATTTTTACGTATTTCTAATGTGTAAACGTGTAATTAAATTAAATTATGTACCAGAGCTGGAAGAAAACCTGTTATAATCAGAGAAACAACAGAATAAATCATATCCTGGTCTGTGCTGAAGTCCTAGTCAAAGTCCAGACCTGGTCTCCATTTAATCAAACTAAGCTTGGGCTGCTTTTTGCAAGGAAGACTGGACGTGAATATTTGGTTGTATTTCTGCTTCCTGCTGCCTGATCGGCCCTCAGGATGACAGCTCGGTGAGCAGCGAGGACATGAACAACGCTGAGCCCGGTTGGGTCGCAGCGGAGCAGCCAGCAGTGCCTGAACCGAGCCCACCCAACGGGGAGCGGGTCAGCAACCCGGCCGCCATTGTCAAAGAGGAGGATGGTAAGACGACAGAGTGAAACATGTATTAAATTCAGTTTCAGATTCATTTATCAGTATATTTTAAAATGACACAGATGGAGAAAAAGAGGCTAAAATAAGGAGAGATAATAATAATAATAATGTTCACTTCTTGAAGAATAACAAATTCTTAAATCTGTAAATTAATAGCCACTTGCACATAACTTTTCAGCAAAGTATAACAGCTTGTTTTAAGTAAATAATATCTTAATGTTGATGAAAAGGGCAGATTATTTCACTTATAATATGGGAAAAATGTCTTGTTATAAGTGAAATAATCTGTGGAAGCAGTAATTTTTTCCACAAGTATTAAAGAATTATTGACGTAAAACAAGCTACTATATTGTGCTGAAAACTTACTTCTAAGTTAGTTTTGTTTTATTTTAAGTTCAGTAAAATACTTGCATTAGAAGCTAAACCAAAATTATTTTGTGTTTTTGTAGAGCAGTTCTAACTTTTCAAATTTAAACGTCTTGCAAAGCATTTTTGCTTTACCACTTGTTTGCTTTTATATATCTTTGTTTATATCTCTTCTGCTGTAGAAATGACGTGTGTGGTACAGATTGTGCAGATTGGTTCTGTGCAGGAAACAGCTTGCCTGTTTCTTAATCCAGATAAATCCAGTCGTTCAGTGGGTGCTGCCTGCCTGCATCCGCTGTGCAGTCCTTGCTTCTCGGGTCCAGAGCTTTAGGAAGTGGGACAAAGGCCAGATTATAAACATATTCAGAACGGGGGGAATTGGTTTTCAGGATGATGGAAGTGATTCATTGGTCAAACAAGCATAAATAATGTGAAATACACTCACTTATCTTTCTTAAGAGCTATAATTCTCCTCATTTCACTCTTTGATATAAAATTCCCTCCTTCGACTTCAGCTTTTATTTATCCTGACAGCTGACCCTAATGCACACTTCCTTTACAAATCCAGAGCGCACAGCATGAGGCAGGAAGCCCCTTCCCCCTGCAGCAACTCCCCCCCTCCGATACTTTCTGTTGCAAACAAAGCTGAATTAATGCTAAAGGATGACAAAGCATTCACACAGCTCATCGATGCGTCTTCGCCCTCTGTGCCAGATGATGAGTCCTCAGAGAGCGGCAGCCCCAACGGGCTGCTGGCCCTGACCTCGCCAGAGGCGCTGGCTGCGGGTGCGAACCCCCAAGATGGCGGGGCTCCCTACAGGGAGGTGGCAGAGAACGGGCTGAGCGCGCCGCTGGACTTCAGCACCACCTCGTCCTCGTCGTCCTCCGAGGATCAGCAGCCGGTGAATCTGAGCGACAGACTGCTGCCAGCCGGGAGCTCGCCGCCGAACAGCTACTCAGCAGAGCCCAACAAGAAGTTCCCCATCAAAACAGAGTTCTCCAACAAGGTGAGGAGGAAACCGAGCTTCTCTCTGGGTGATCTCATTCTACGCATGTAGTTTATAGCAGCAGTCGGGCTGCAACGATTAATCAGCCTTAGTCAACTATTTAAATCAACCAGTTTAGTGATCGATTAATCAATAACATGCCCAAAATTATTCAATTTTTATCTTTAATTTTGTATTAAAGATAAAAATAAACCTGTTTTATCTGTAAATATGTTCTACTCAGTACTTCTCAAGTTGCATAGTTTTAGTTTCAAATGTCTCAAATCCTACTAAGCACCTTTTGGTATCTAATTATTATTTAGTTAATCCAAAATTAACCAACAGATCAGCCCCGCACTGTTTTATGACGGCGTATTTGGGCTGTCGTAGGTAAAACAAAAAGGAGGAGTACATTTTCACAAAGAAACTCAGACATTTTAAGATTAATCTCAGAAATTGTCTAGAAAAAAAAAACAAGTAAATTTGGACTTTTAATGTATTTAGGGCTAGATGATATGACTGAAAAACGTATCACGATATAAGCGTTTCATATCAATCGATATTGATAACTATTGATTATTTTTTGTTTTAAATATCTGAAATACCGCCAAACGTTTGGTGAGACCTTTCATGTTTTATCCACAGCTTTCTTTTCGACCCGCTGTTTTTTACACGACAACTATTTCGGGTGAAAACGGAGGAGTTTTGTCGCGTTTGCACTGTCCGTTTACTCAAAACCACCGAAAACGGCACAAATTGAAAACGGGCCCCAGAGTGCAAAGTTTCTGAAACTTTGCACGTTGTCGTGTAAACAGAATAAACGGATCTTTTCTTCCAGAGAATCCCCAGCTCATGCGTAGTATGACGCAGAACATAGCTGCTTCAATCCACAGAAGAAGAAGAAACTACTGACAATGCTGGTGTTACTACAATTCGTTTCCCCCCCCCCCGATCAGATACGGTTCTCCCAGCGTCTCTTCGCCGCTCCGCACAGCCCAGCTGCCAAAATACACGTGTGTTTGTTCAGCGCTCTTAGCTAGAGAACTACGGACACCGTGAAAGCTCAAACTACGTGTTTCAGCAAAGCTATCCCACTTTTTTTCCAACTGCGCCACGCACCTAGTGCGTGTTGACCCCCCTGTACCTGGGGGAACGGCACCTGATGGGGAAACGCGAATGGACGTGCTTTCAAGTAGAACTTTTTTTTAAAACACATGCGCACTTAGTTTCAAAGAACCTAGCACCACCTAGTGACGTGGCGAGAGCATTACACGTTTTCGATTTATACCGTTTCAGCGTAAACACAGATCGTAATTAAAACGTTTTCATGTAAACAATCCAACAAAAACGGAACAAAAATTTCGTTTTTGTTGGATCGTTGTCGTGCCCCCTCAGTAGTTATGAGACACAGTGGAACTTTAAACAGCTGCTGGCCGGTTCCGCAGCAGCTTGTTGCTAGGTAACCAAAGAATGAGTGAGTTGCTAGGTAACCAAAGAGCAAGTGAGTCAGTTAATTCCATTGAGCGGCTAAAGACTTTCCTCTGCTTACATGTCCCAGAATGCCTTGCAGTTCTCAATAAGAGTTCAATAAAATGATTGAATATTTTATCAGATATATTATCTATTGATATTGATCATGTGTCTATCGAGATATTATGAATGATTTATTGTCCAGCCTTAAATGTATCATTATTTCATATTAAAGACTGAAATAAAAAATCTGCAAAATGTGCCAATTTTTTAATCCAGTTTATTGATTTATCGTCAGAATAATCAATAGATTAATCAAGAACATCATTCTGGTTTGTCTTCAGTCACCTCCTTACAGCTCAGGGAGTTATGACTTGGTGAAAACAGAGCTGAGCATGAGCGCTGAGGACTTGACGTCCAGTCGGGCGCAGATAATCGACGACGATGACGACGATCACGACGACCATGACGACAACGATAGGATCAATGACGCTGAGGGGATGGACCCTGAGAGACTCAAAGCCTTCAATGTGAGTACCCAGTCAAACTGATACTGCCAAACATGTCTGCCATATCAAATGGGAAATCATGTAACTTCAGGAAACTAAATTAAATCCATCCTCTTTAGGACTTTCTGATATATAACAGAACAGAAACAGAACAAAATTGGACTGTTGCTTCACTTTTGGAACCTGCTGGATCAGTACTGAAGTCCTGCTCCCACATTAGATTGGCTGATGGGGCAATTTTAGCAAAACAGCCATGGTTCCAACCTAAGCCTTGTTCAGTCCACTTCAATCAAACTCTAGTCCATTTGTGTAGAAAGTCCGGTTCATTTGGGGAGGGGTGAATGCATGATCGGACCAAAAAAGTGAAATTTGGTCCACCTGAAAACCTCTGTCTTGGTTCGGTAGAAGTGAACTTTCGAATGCACAATGTGAATACCAACCAGACCAGGGATCGCTCTAAAAGTAGTACACGAACTGTAAAGCATGGCATTCTGGGTAAATACAACCAAAGCAAACTAAACAGTCTGTCGCTAGCTGGATAAATAGTTAGTGGTTTTTTACCAAAGACAGAAGAGAAATCCTACAATCACTAAAATCTGATGCTACTATAGCTTTGTTTACATTTTGTGAAGAAGGAAGCTGTGCTCAGTGTCTTCTTCAGAGGTTTTCATGATGTTTCCTTCAGTAGTTCACTCCACTTTCGTCCACTTTCGCCTGTGTGTGCAGCGCCCCCACAGGCCAGGAGTGGAACAGGTTTTTCAAATTTGGTTCATCTGACACAAAGCAGTGTGAAAGCAAATCACAGCAGCTGAAAATGCAACAAATGTTGCAACTTTGATCATCAGTAGAACTGAGTCTACAGACTGTCAGGTGTGAAGACACCCTTAGTGTTTATGTGTCCTATAATGAAATGTGTTATTACTTTGAGCTCAAAGATGAGAAAAATGCAACCCAAACTGTTCTGCTTGCTTTGTGTAATTTACTGTCTGAGCCTGAACAAGCCTCAGAAAAACCAATATAACAGGAGAGTTGCAGAAATGCAAATGTGAGGGAAAAAGCAAACACCAGAGATTTTATCCACTGACTTTATTTCTGCTCCTCCACCCCCTGCCTCTCCTCTTTCGCTCCCTATCATCCCCGCCTCCTCTTTTCTGCCTTTTGTTTCTCACCCATCATTCGACCTCGCTCCCCCTCTCTCCATTCTTTCTGCTCCACATCCCCTCTCTCTCTCTCCGTCTCCCCTCCCCCTTACTCGTGGCGTCTGTCAGATGTTTGTGCGTCTGTTTGTGGATGAGAATCTGGACCGCATGGTGCCCATCTCCAAGCAACCCAAGGAGAAGATCCAGGCCATCATCGAGTCCTGCAGCCGCCAGTTCCCGGAGTTCCAGGAGCGCTCCCGCAAGCGCATCCGCACCTACCTCAAATCCTGTCGCCGCATGAAAAAAGGCGGCTTCGAGGTAAAAAGAAAAGAAGAAAAAGAAAAGTTATCATCCTAGTTAAACTCCTTTCTTTGAAAAAGCATGAATGATGCTGTCAAACATGTCAGCAGATCCGTCCAACGCCCCCTCACCTCACCTCTGCCATGGCTGAGAACATCCTTGCTGCCGCCTGTGAGAGCGAAACCCGAAATGCTGCCAAGAGGATGCGGCTCGACGTCTACCAACCGACGGTAAACGTCTTGGCAGGCGGAGTGTCTGAATACACCCAGGAGGGATTTAGGAGGCTGCACAACCATCAGTAACCAAAAACTGCACAAAACAAATGATGCACATACAACGATGAGGCAAAACATTACGACCAATCACAAGTGAAGTAAACAGGATGGACGGCATCTTCACCATGGTTGTTAGGTTGAATATATTAGACAGGAAATTACTATTTCACTGCAAAAGTACTTTTGGTGTAGTTTCTTGTGCAAATATGTTAGTACACTTGAGATAAGACAAAACTACCTTACAAGTAACTTTTCAGTAAAATATAGGAGCTCGTTTTAAGTCAATAATTCATCAAAATTGATGAAAAATACTAGTTGCACTGGCAGATTATCTCACTTATAACAAGTTTTTTCCTTCTTAGAAGTGAAATAATTGGCAACTTTCTCCTGGAGGACAAAAAATTGCTCGCCGACAATGACTATCATTGGTTTTAGCTGCGCAGTTCTCAATACATTGTGCTAAATCTTAAATGTATGTGTGATACATAAAAGAAAAGGAAATGCGGTGCTTGCTAGTAACTGCCAATTCTATGACAACTAGATAAAGTTTTAATTAAGAAAAAAATACTGAGGGAGAGGGAAGTAGCTCAGTTATGCTAGCTTGACTTTGACATCCTTAGCATGTAGATGTGCTGCAGAATTTGGTGTGTTTCGGTTCAGTTAGAAAAAAGACGGCCAACACACCAACTCTGACAGATCAGTAGAACAGTTTATTTAAGTTTTGATTAGCTAATCAACCACCGCTGTGTTCAAATGATCACTTATCAATAATTATAAAATAAACATCAAGGCTGAAAACATAAAACTGTAACAGACTGAATGTTCAGTTCTTTGTGTGGGAAGTGTTTGCGTGTTTTTTGGTGTTTAATCTTGATACATTAGTGGAGCTGTTGTCAGTCAGTTGCTATGACAACCAGTCTGTGTGTAGCGCAGCCGATAGAGTAAAAAGTAGAATACAGGTTATTTAATGGTTCTTCTGTGTTATTTTTCCCTTTACCCCTTATTAAATTAATAATACCAACATCTCCAGGTTTTATTTTGTTAACGGATCTGTTCTATAGCAACAGCGCGGCTATGGATGAAAATAAAAGAATAGTCTTTTTTCCCTCCAGCGTTGTGCGCATGCACAAAATTTCCACATGTAAACGACAACACGAAACATGTCTGTAATAGAGTACGAGCATCGACAGGTCATTCTGTTTCACAGGTGGTCGTAATAATATGCATGATCTGTGCACATTGTTCTACCCAAATTGAAAACAAGCGTATCTCTCCCAGGACGAGCCCGCCTCCGCTGACAAACCCATCACAAGGGATCCAGCTCCTGTGGCGCCGTCAGGGTTCACTATTGCCAGCGCAGCTTTTGCCCAAGACCAACTTTACACCAACGGAGGCCTCAACTACAACCTGCGGGGATATGGGACAGTCGGCAGCACCCAGCAGAGCTCCATTGCTGCACAAACCAACGGTGGGTCCAGATCTATGAACAAACACGGCAGACTGAGAAGTAACTTTAATGCTTTTTAACGCCTGGTTCAATTAATCCAAAAGGACGTTAGAAAATCTGACCTCAAATGTTATCAACTTCCCTCTGTTAATGCTTTTACAATTTTAAAACGGTCTTGATGAGAAAGACGAACCTATATCGATAATCAGAGAGGAGAAAATGTTGAGTCACTGGTTGCCATCGTGATCCCTGACTTTTTCTAGAGAGCTCTCAGTAGGACAGGCAAACAAGAACTTAAGCCTCGAATGAACAAGGGCTGTACGAAAACTGTAAGTCTTTCTGAAAAACCCGAGGAGTCAAGAGCTGTAGAACTTTCTAATGGAGACATTTGCAAATGTCCTGCACAATTTTATACAGGAAATCTGAGAGATTTAAGACGCCATTTAATTCTAAGTTGAAAGCCCTGAGCTGAAACAATGGGAGTAAGTGTTGAACACACTCAACACTCTGAGAAGATTCAACACAAAACCATCAGCCCTACAGATGCGGGAGACTCACTGGATAAGAGCAGACAAACATTCCTTCAAATGGATGTAGAAGTTGTTGTGGTGGAGATGAAACTAGGAACACCTGAAAGTATTTTAAAAAATTTTTAACATGTATTTGCAGTTTAATGTGTGTAATGAGTGTGAGATATCACTAAGATGAACATCAAATGGAAAAATCTTCAAAAAAAAAAAGCAATAAACTATGACTGTAATAAAGAGCACAGCAGAGATATGTATAAAAATGTATGTATATAGTTTGAGAGATTAAAATCAGAATTGTGAGATAAAAGTCAGGATTATTAGAAAATAAATCTGAATTATGAGATTAAAATCAAAATTGTGACTTTTTTCAGTGGCCGTAATCCTCCACTGCTCTTATATTGGTACCTTTAATTATATACATACAAACTTTTCTTGATATTTGAACATACATGGACTAGTATTCTTTGGATCTGACTTGACTTTCTTTATCTCCAAATTTTTATCAAATTTTGTCCATAAAATCCATTGTTTTATTAGTATTCAGCTTCAGATTGGTGATAAATAAACTCTGTTTTCCTCTCTTAAACTTTATACTTCAAACTTGCAATATGAAATAATAACCACAGTAGTATATTTCCTAAATATTCCATATTTTCAGCCTAACTTTACAAGTATATTTTGCTTTTCATGTGGTTTCTACAGTGTAAATCTCAGCATGCTCTAATATTTAACTAATATACATTCACATATTTCAGGTCTTACAGCTTTCGCTGTCCACCTTCTGCTGTTTTCACTGCTCACACTGTTACACTTCAACCACATCCGCAGTTTTAATGTTTAATCAATTTTAAATGTTTCAACATGAAGATTTTACATAAAGCTATTAAAAAAAACATGGAATGTGTCAAAGAGAACGCAGATAAATGCCAGAATGTCCCACTGAGGCAATGTTTTTAATTTCATCTGCCAATGACTTGCTCAGAAATCTACTTTATTTAAGATGGATGGAATAAATTGTTCAGCATGCTTGACACATTTATACTCACCACCAGTAAATATGTGCAAAAAGCTTTAGTCTTTATTCATATGTAGAAGCAGTATTATCTTCCACCAAAGAAGTTGATAGAGTTCTTATTTCCTCTACCATCCTGCCAGGCAACGGAGTGTAGACTAAATGTACTCAAACTAAAGTTTAGATTATTCTGTGTTTTCAGTGTGGCATTGTGTGAGGGCTTTGCACCTTTAGTGAACATGGGTAATTAAACACAACATTCTAGTTCAGTTTTTCCCTGAAACTGCATTTCTGAGGCATTTTCTTTGTACCACCAGTTTAACTGTGCAGTGAAACTGATGTGAGCGCATATATTTATGTAAACAAATAATAATTTGCAGTGTTCAGCATTTATATCCCACACTTTGTTGGTAAATAAATGCTTGTCATGATCCACTGTGGCCATCCAGCTCCTATGGAACAACAAGAGGGCCAAAAAGATGCAAAATTTGAGGGGATTTTACATTGTTAACATGCAGACAGCTGCATTCACCACTGAAAGCCTATGTAAATAAACCACAATGGCAGCCAATCAGAGTATTCCTTAGATGAAACAGAACCAATCACAATCAGCTACTTAAGACACTCCAGGAAGTTCCAGAAATGAACAAACAAAACTGTAGGATTTACGAAAAACACAACAAACCATAATACATGTGACTTTTATAGAAAATTCACATTTTGCACATTTTTATACTTCCATTTGGGTCTCTAGTCCTTCAAAAAAAAAAAAGCTGAAGCTCTTTAAAAAACTCGCCCAGACGTAAAGTAGGGCTGGACAATATGGCTGAGAAACGTGTGAAGACATGAATGTCTCATATCTGTCAACATCAATAATTATTGATCAGTTTTTAGTTTGTCTGAAATATCTGAAATAATCCCAAACTGGTGGCGTGACCGTTCCTGTTTTACCCACAGCTTTCACTCCACACTGTTGGTTTTTATTTTTAAACAATTATGAGACAAAATGGCGGAATGTTAAACTGCTGCTGGCAGCTGCTCAACAGGTCGTTGCTAGGTAACCAAAGAGTGAGTGAGTTGCTAGGTAACCAAAGAGTGAGTGAGTCAATTGGTGCCACTTTGCTTTAGCTGTTAGAGGTTCTGGATCAGAGTTCAGTGAATATTCTATGTATTGAATATTGGATACTCTAGCAGATGTATTAATATTGATCATGTGTCGATCGTGATTTAAGTTATTATTGATTTATTGTCCAGTGCTAGCATAAAGACGTGCTTAGTTTAAGAAGTATGCCGAATTTTCAATTTGTTACCTCCGCAGGTCCCACAGATCTGAGCATGAAGTCCGTCGGCCCAAACTCCTCTTCATCCTCTTCCTCGTCCTCCTCCGCCTCCAACAGTCACGGTCAGGGCGGCGGCTGCGGCGGGGCGTCCGCCCAGCTCAGCCCTCCGGAGGTGACGGCGGTGAGGCAGCTCATCGCTGGGTACCGGGAGTCCGCGGCCTTCCTGCTCCGCTCGGCAGACGAGCTGGAGAACCTGATCCTGCAGCAGAACTGAGTCCAAACCAAACCGTGCCAACGCCCTCCCCCCCTCAGCCTGTAATCCTCTGTGTCTCTCACGTCCTGGCAGACTATCACACACAAAGACACGATCCTACACGAGCGATACCGCAGTGCATCGTGGGTAACGTAGGCATGGAACCTCCACCTGTTCCCACACGGCTATGTTCTGAAACATATCACTGGCTGAAACATGACGATTTATGCATTTGGTTGACCTTAGTGCCCTGCTTTGTGTAGCCATCCCATCAACTTCATCACACCAGTGGAAACCTCCATTTGTCTCAGGAAGCGATGATCAGAAAAAAACAAACAAAAAAAAAAACGATGTGTATTGATGAGGTGTTGGATTAGTTTAACCCCAAAAACATAAAATTAGCGAATCAGCACCGTTATTTCTGGTGTTAAACCAGAAAACGTGTGCAGCGCAGGTTTAATCGGGTTTTATTCTGAATCGAGTCATTTCTAACTTTAACACCGTGTTAACCTCAACAGCTGCTGATTTTACAACGTACGCCAAAAAAATAAAATAAAAAATACAAGAACGAACGAAAAGATTAACCTAAACACAGTGACAAAAAAGAAGATCTGACAGATTTGTAAGAATGTCTTTAGCTAAGTTGATTTTATTTTCAGTTAATTTTTGTGTAAAACTCTCTATGGCAGGCTGTTAGATGTCGAGTGAAAAGGCAGAAAAATTTTAGGAAACGTGGGTCGGAAATCCATCTTGATGAATTAGAAAGTCGTTGAATTGGTTATTTCTTCCAGTGTTTCAATTTAAAGTGAAACTCATGTCTTATTTAAAATATGTTAACGTTTCTGATAATTCTCAATCATGTAATTATTCCAGTTTTTCCTTCCACTCAACTTTCCATAAACGCATAACTACAGTGCTTGAATATTATATTCAAATGTTCTGAGAAAGCGATTTCTTTATTATATTTTCTTATAATGAGTCCCTCCAGGATTTTATGGTGATTCTTTTGTGACTGTTGTGGACAAAAATGACAGATTTTTCAAATTTAAACTTAACATGATCTTACAAACACATTTAGATTGCAGCACATAGCCTTCCCTAAAAAAAATATATTTTGACATAGTTAATATTTAAAGTGCAAACAGGACTTTCAAGTAGCTTTTTAATGGAAAGATTGGTGAAAGAAAAAAGCTTGATAGCATTCTTGAGATAAGAATATTGGATTTTGTGCATCCACCACGTTGATAAATGCTTAAAATATAGATGGATGTGTAATTAATCTCTGAGTTTCACAATTTAAATTCAACTAGTGGAATAAATAAACTTTTCAGTGATATTATTATTATTATTAACTGAGATGCACCTCTACTTGTCAGGGAGAAAAAGATTAATATAATATTTAGACTGTTTGGTTAGGAACCAACACTAGTGGGAAGAAAAAGAAAAAGGTGCAATATGGAGTGAATTTGTTTTTAAAATGAAGGAGTTTCACCTCTTTTGCTCCAACAGTCGAGCTTGTAAAAAGAAGAGATATCTAATGCAGCATTGTAGCCAATTTCAATGTTGTTGTTCGTCGTCAGTGCTGACCTCATCACTGAGGCGCCATCAGTCGTTCTTGCTGTGACAAAAAGGACCTGGCAGAAAAACGAGACTCGATGTCGCACGTCTTGTTTTACTTTTGCGTGTTTTGAAGCGTTTTCTATAGTTTTCTTTAAAAAAAAAAATAAAGGCACACAGAGGGAAGCTTAGACGCATCTGCTGCTGACAGGCGGCACACACTCCTCCTCCTTCTCCTCCGTCTGCCCGTCTGTCCCGACGACCTCGGCGGCGTCCCTGCGTTCTTCATCGCGTCCTGACACACGCTGTTCGACAAGAAGCAAGAGACAATCTGAAGAAGATGCGATCGCATCGCAGTTTACTCTCCCGGCTTTCTGCTACGGTGTGTGTTTGTACAGAGTGTCAGAGCACAGACGAACATCTCCTACTGGTGAGTCACTCGGCACAAAAACTGTTTGTCTGTGTGTGTGTGTGCAGGTGTGTTTTCCAGTTGTCTTAATGTCGTGCTGATTTCGTGTTTGCGGAGTGGAAGTGGAGTGACCCAGTTTGTACAACCTGTGAAGATTTATTTCAGTCGGTTGAAACATTCCTAACAGAAGCTGCGTTTCCATTACAAATGTGCGTAAATCTTCCGCTAATGTCGCAAAATACACAAGTTTGCAACTGCTGTGTTTCCATTAGAGGAGAAATTAAATTAAAATCACACGTGAATAAGGTTGTTCACGTGATAAGTCATTAAAACAACATGCTAGCGATGGATGTCAACAGTTAAATGAGATATATTTATAATTCAGTCGCCAATCAGAGGAGACGTCTGCGTTTTATTCAGGCGTTGGCGTGACAAGCCCCGCCTTTGTGAGAGTGGCTACATATGTGCCGTTTTGGGGATTTCACAAAAGAACTATGGATTCAACTCGTTGGATGATACACAACTTTTTATGAACTTTTTATGCTGTGAGAGCTCTGGTGGAGCCAGCTGAAAAAAACAAAACACCATCGTCCTAATACCACTTCCTGTCGTCTTCTTCGTCGTTTCTGCTAGTAGTAACATCCGGCGACTCATCATATGACTCGTGTGCTTCATTGCAGTTTTTTAAAATATATCTATTTTGATATGGCTGAAAACAACCACATCCTAGCGCAAGAATATTTTATCAAAAAATGGGAGGTTTTTTTAAATTGGCGTGTTTCTATTAAACAAATTTTAATTTGTGCAATGCTATGTCAATGGACACGCCCGTGGTGCTACCAACTGCACTCATTACAAATGAGCACAAAACTTTGTCAATATTCCGCTAATGTCAAAAGAAATAAAAAATTTCAATTGTGATGTTTCCATTTAATAAGAAATGCAATTAAAATCACCCATGAATAAGTTTGTTCACGTGAAAAGTTATTAAAAAACATGGCATGTCATCATCCTCCAACTACTTCCTGTCTTCTTCTTCTTCTTTGTGGTTTCTGCCAGTAGTAACATCCGGTTGTTGATCATGTGACTGGCGTGTGTCTATTGCAGATAAACTAATTTCGCTACGGCCATAAAACCCTAAAATAATTTTTTCGACAAGAGTTTTTTTTTTTTTAAATTGCCATGTTTCCTTTAAGCGAATTTATTTTCATAATTTCAATTTGCACAATTTTATGGTTAATGGAAACGCAGCTACTGACTCTTCGAGCGGCCACAAAGCGGCTTGCACCTTATCGATTAGTCTGAGATGATAGGAAATATATTTCTGTATCTTTAAAACCTTTCACACGCGTATTTCAACCATCTGGTTTCCAAGTTGGACACGCATGGCCTAACGGTTCTTTTATTTGTCGTCTTATGACAGGGCTGAGCAACATTCCCATTTACTTTCTATCATATATTGCAAGTTTGGAAGCACTTTATAGCTCAGGATTAGGGAAATTCAAGTTGGTGGCTTCAGCGTGTCGATACCTCATTTGAGATCTCAGCTTCAGTTCACACACAAATATAGCAAACATGTCCCTCTCCGTCTATGTCCTGTCCGAGGGGTGTTTCAAAACAGAGGCTCAGATATAAACTCTACATTCAAAAATATCTGCAACATTTGTTTGGCATGCAGTGGAAATGAACGCCAAACAAATGCAAAATTTCTGTGATGTAAAATGAGACAAAGAGAAATAATCAAGGTATCAGTCAGGAGAAGGCTTCCTAAAGCATTAGATATATGTGGGGCTGGGTATTAATCAATTTTAACGTTTAATCGAATTTTTGGTTTTTGAAGATTACATTTTTGGAAAATCTAGATTTTTTTTCACGAAAGCACTCTGGCTTTCCATAGTTTAAAGGGCGGCCATCTTGTATTACAAGAGTGTTTTACAGTTTCTATTTATTTTTGATGTTGAATTCAGGTCAACTCTATGATGGAGGCTAAGATTTTTTTCTTTATTATGAGAATAAAGTTATACAACTACAAAGCTGAAATAATACAAGAATAATGCCACAATATTAACTGAATAAATTTGTAATTTTAGGAGAATGAAGTGCTAATTTTATGAGAACCCCAAAAGATAAATTTCTGAAGAAAACCAATACACATAATACATTTATAATAAAATGATTACATTTCAGTTCTAGGACTTCAAAAATCAGGACATTATAAAAATGATCTGATTCAAATCTAACATTGTCTATAAAAACACACAACAGACTCCATACTATATGTGTTATTAAAAACTGAAGTAAAACCATATATAGAGGAACTAAGCACATTATTTGTCACAAGGATATTGTTCTTTGGTTTGCAAACATAAGTCAAGCTAGCTAAAAAGTTAGTTGCGCTGACCCCAAAGCACTAAGCATTAGTTCTGCTGAAGCTAGTTTTTTCCATCAGTTCCTGTTGTTTCCTTCAGCAGTTCTTGGTTCAGCGCCCCCACAGATGAGGAGGGGAACAGCTTTTTCAATTAGTGTGAATTGTTTGACACAGTGCAGTGTGAAAGTGAACTCCAACAACTAAATGTAACATATGTTGCAGTTTTTGTCCTTAATTGAACCAAAATTACCAGACTATCAGGTGCCGTTTATAAATATGAGTTTACATAGAGGTTCTCAAAACCCAGCTTTTATTTTGATATTCCATTTCTGCATATTGGCAAGCTATTTTGCATATTAGCTAAATATTTAGCTTGGATCTAAATGTTTACTTATAGGCTAAATATTTAGCCATAAACCAAATATTTAGTTACTAACTAAATAATTTGCTTATAGGTATAAGCTAAATATTTGGCTAAATAGTTTAGCTTATAACTATAAGCTAAATATTTAGCTTATTGAAAATATTTATTTTCAAATTAAATATTCAGCTTGCTATCTGTTTATTTTGCTAGGTAGCAAAATAAATATTAAGATAGCAAGCTGAATATTTAGTTTAAAATGAAATGTTTAACTTGAAAAATATTTACCTTACCACTAAAAATTTTGTTAAAGTAAATATTTAATTTGGGGTTAAATACTTAGTTTTGAAACTAAATAGCTATTAGTTTTTAAATTAAATATTTAATTTGAAATCTAAATATTTAGCTCAGACAAGACATTTAGTTTGGAACTAAATATTTAGTTTCCAAACTAAATGTTTAGATTACTAATTTGAAAGATAAATATATAGTTGTAAACTAAATATTTAGCTTCTGAATTAAATACTTAGTTTGGAACTCTGATATTTATAAATGTATGAATAAAATGGTGAAAATATGACTTTGAAAAATGAAATAAATTGCTGTTCATTTTTTTACAGTGTAACTTTACTGTAAAAAAACAGCCTCAGTTTTCCAGTTAAGCTTCATTTTTATTTAATTAATGACAATGTGGGATCTGTTGTGTGTTTTTCTACACAGTTTAGTTTAGATATTGATCTAATCTGGTAAATATCTGATCATTTTTACCGTCTTTAGCTCTAGAACTGAATTTTTCCGGTAAAAACAGCTCGCCGCCTCCTCTGGTATTTTTGCGACACCCCTCAGGACCTAACCGCAGACGCGCGCTCACACGTCTTCCACGTCCCCCCGTCCTGTTTGGTAGCGTAGCAGAACCTCTTCTCCTCTCCACCTGCAGCTCAGCGCCAGGCTGAGGCCCGTCCATCCAAACCAAACCCTCAAACCTGCAGATCGGCTCCCCGTGCCCTCCGACCCCCCGCTGAGCAAACACGTTTAGCTGTGTGCTGAAGTTACTGTGACCAACAGCGAAAAAAATTGTCATGTTGTTGTTTTGTTATATTTTCCCAACGACGCCCAATGATTTTTTGCTCTTTGTATTGACTTGACAATGTAATCTATTGGTGTTGACTAAAATGCCCTGGTAGCTTGTGGATTGCTGAAGTGGTCAGATAAATGTACTGTATAGCTGTACAAAGAGTGATAAAAGATGTTTTGAACCTTTTCTTTTTCTGTGGGTACAGCACTGTTAAAAAAAATCAAAGTGGTTTTAGCCCTTGCCTGTTTTAACTTATCATTTTGTGATGGTCTGTATAACTTCTATTGTTATTTATATTATTTGAGTTGTTGCCTCTCCTGCACTGGTAAGAGACTGTAGCTCTGTGCAGGGGTTCGTACTGTAAACCTGTGTGAAGCTTTGTATTTTCCCTCTCTGGTTTTGGACTCAGTGAAAGTGTGATGTTTACATGTACAGTTTTTGAGAATATTTTGCGTTTTTTGTTTGTTTTTTGCATCTTATTCTTTCCCCCCCTCTCGCCTGCTCCTCTCATCTATCCTCCCTTCGCCCTGATCTGTGTTCATTCGCTTAGAGAGTTTTTGCTTTCCGTTGTTTCACTGCATCGTGACCTCTCCGACGACTCGGTCACGCGGTCAGAGTGAGCCGTGCACGACGGCGCTGTGGTGGCTTCCAGCATTTAATATGGTAATATTTAAGAGAAAAAAAAAAACACAAGGGGGAGCTTCACAACTTCTCAAAGTGGACCAGCAAAGATTTATTAAGGATTAAGATGACTTTAACAGTTTTAAACCCTGTTGTGGCCTAAACAGAGTGAGCAGAGAACGGTGGGATGTCGGTACATTTATTATTCTACTATAAGTGCTCGTATTGACTTAGTATCCTGGCGTGTTGTCGGGGAAAACTCCTCGTCCTTAATCCGACTGGTGCCCTGAAAGGTTCACTTTGACCTGTTGTAACATCTCCTGGTAACATGAAAGCCATTCCCCTCTTCTGGCCTTTAAAGGGGAACCCATAAACCTCAGGAAATACTGATTCTCCGACTTTAGTTTTATCCACTACTTTCTTCTAAAGTGAGAGTTAAGTCTCTAAACTTAAAAAAAAAAAAAAAAAACATTAACATTTATATGAGATGTCTATTGTTTTGTACATTTATCATTGTGATTTAAAGGTGGAGCTTTTTCCAGTACCTGTGACTTAATATTTTGGGTTTTTCTTTTTGAGTGTTTATTGGTATTGATATTTATTAATATATGTGAAACTACAAAACGAAAAAAAAAAAAAAGACAAAAGAAAAGGTTGAACCTTTTTTTCATTGGTATGTTTCATGCAAAACCGTCCAGGTGAGATTTTCTCTGCCTCTTACATATCACTAACGAGGGACCTGTGTTCGTTTGGAAATAGCGCTTTTTTTCAGTGTTGCATCAACGCTTTGAAAAACTAAAAACTTAAAGAAAAAAATGGATAAAAATAAAAAAAACAGTGAGAAAAAAACAGGAAGCAAAACAGTGGTTTACCAACTGCAGAGCTGCGAAGCTCTCCTCTTCTCCTGAGATGTCAGTAATTGAATAAAACAGTGCGATGAGCTATCAAACTGAGATTAGTGTCCTGGTCTTTATTTTCTCCTTTTTTTGTCTGCAAATATCTTTTAGGTTTTACCTACGTCATGGACTGTCTAATGTATTATCTGCTTCATACACTAGAGGGCAGCAGAGAGTCAAAATCAACTGTTGCCGAGGTAACGAGTTGCAGGAAAACAAGCCTAACGTTCTTTATAACATGATTTATCGGTAGGTCATAATTAAAGCCTGATTATATACAGGGGTAAAATAAAGACAGATAAAATGTGACACAACCAACAGAAATAGTTTGACTCTATAAAGTCTGAAAGCTTTTTAAAGCCATTCTAAATGAAAAAAAAAATACATTTTGACCAAATGCTCAGAAATGTTTAGATTTATATCACATATCTTCATGAAAAAACAAGGAAATTTCAGATAGTCAAAAATTGGATACACATTTTTTAATTAATCTCCTCTGAAGTTCCGTTGAGAAAAATTGGAAATTTCTGAGTTGAAAATTTGTGAGAAAAAAACGTCTTAAAATTTTAGATTAATCTCAGAAATTTTCTAGAAAAAGCAAAAAGCTTTATGCGTTTGAAAACTCCAAATTTGCGAGAAAAATAATCAGAAAAGTGTAGGCTAACCTCAGGAGTTTTTTTTTTTTAAGAAATAAAGAAATTTCCAAGCTCCAAAAATCAAAAATTCCATATAAATTTTTTAACTAATCTCTGAAATTTTCTTGAAAAAAATTGGAAATTTCTGAGTTTGATAGGTTGAAAATTTGGGAGAAAACAATTGAAAATTTTAAATTAATCTCAGATATTTTTTTTTAGGAAAACCAAGGAGTGGATACTCTAGCAGATGGGTGGTTCTGTTTTAGTGATCTACTTTCTTTCTTCCGGGACGGAGTGTGTTCATGTGACCCGTTTAAAGTTTCTGACAGGAATATTTGTCACGGCGGTTTCATCTGGGTCGGCTCGCGCCTGGCAGGATTCTCAGCTGCTTCTGCAAACAGAGCTTCGTGTGAAACGGGACATCGCGTTTACACAGAACCGGGCCAAGATTCCCGACCAACACTGACCTCGTTGCTGCATGTGAACGGTTTATTTACTTTAGTTAAGTCTTTTTTGTCCACCAGTTACTATAATTAAGAGAATAAAGAGTGAAATTCCTGGTGGAATTTTTAAATTGTTATTAGAGAAAAAGCATTTTAAAATTTTGAAATAAAATTTTGTTCCTGCAACATGTAAATTTGAAACAAAAATTTAATTCTGTACAAAATTCACTGCACATTCAGCTAAAACATCTCTGTCCAGAGTCACTATTATGTACTGTTACTGCAGAAATTGAACCAACATGAATTACAATAAAATTTAATTTTCATTTTTAATCAATAAAGTATTTTTGAATGAAATTAAATTGAATACTTTTAATTAATCATACAAAGATATGCAGAAGTAGAACATCAGTCCTAAATAAAGAAATTAACTAGGGCTGCAACAAACAATTATTTTAGTTATCAATTAATTTATCAGTTATATTGATGATTAATCAGTTTTAAAAAAATGCTATATTCTGCTGATTTTTTTTTGTTTCAGCATTTCTTATACAATATTAGGAATATGTTAAAAGATGCAAAAGAATAAATAATTCAATTCCTTCTTTATATGATAAGATAAACATCATGGGCTAAAATTCAACAGCATAACATTCCTTTAGTGTCTTTTTATATTTTGAATTGAAAATGTTTATCCTTTTAATTTTGTCTTGTTTATTTAAGAATTGCTCTTTCAGCAAATTTCCTTTTTTTGAGTCTGGATTTTCTATTAAACGATTAATTGATTGCTAAAGTAGTAGACAATTATTTAAAAAAAAAAAGATTAATCGCGATTAATCATTCTAGTCCTAAAATGAACCAGCCTAAAATGAAGGGGAAAAACTTATTAACCATGTTTATTGAGCAACTTTGAGTATTTTTTTTTGTTGGGCAGCACGTTTCAGTGTTTACAGTTCAGCTGTGAAACGACAACAAAATGGATTCCCTGGACTCGTCTGAGCGACCTTTCACCCAGATCCTGCTTTCTGGACGCCTTCTGGGATGAAAAACAGAATTAAAGTGCTTCTATCTGAGTCATTAGTTATATTACTTGTAACAAAACTGATGAGGATTTTAGTTTCTGCATGAAAGTTTTATTTTCAGTACTTTAAAGTTTTCTAGATAGATTCTGACTTGTTGATTCCAAAATGTTTAATCTTTATTCATCAGTAGAATGATTTCTAAACAACATTTAGCAAATTATAAGATATTTTAAGGGGAAGTTTTTGAGCGCATAACATTTTTAAAAAACCCAAACAAAACAAGTGTATTGTTGTTTTTCTGTTTACAGAAGAAATATGGAACAAAAGAAACCAAAGAGAGTAGTACGCAGAAACTATTTATTTATGTTTTAGTAAAAGATTCAGCTACAACCGCCCTTTAATAGGACGTTCATGGTCTTGTTGGGGCCCGAAATGAAAATGAGTTTTAAGTCAACATGTGACAAAAAACACAAGAAAAAAACCCTTTAAACTGTAAATTAATTAAGCAAACACTCTTTGCAAACACTATGTTTTCTTGGGAATGAGCCTCAGCTAAATTCTCTAAAACCGCTGCAGATGTTGGTGTTGAAATGTGTTTTTGCTGTATTTAAGACCAGAGAACTTGGCCAACGGAAGGGAACACAAACAGAAAACACAAACACGCCGCGGCGGTGTGGGGCGATAAACCGTCACGGTGCCAGCATGCAGCTTTTTCTGTGGACACAGAAAGTCCCTGAGTGGCTCGTGGGCCCAGGCAGGTCCATCCGTCCGGCTCGTGTTGCTGATCAAATATAACCCTAAAACAGGATGACACTTTAGACCCGGAACAGGAACGAACCTTTTCACCTGAGCTTAAAATATACAATGAGTCACTGAGCCTGGTAAAGCCGAGCGCTGCACGTCTCTTTCCTCTCATCTTATCTTATCTGGGCTGAATGAACCTGTGTGTTTGGGCCCCGGATGTCGGACCGGGCCGGGCCGGACACCTTTGGCCCAGATTCTTTTAGAGTCAACTGATGGGCACAAGCAGTCGGCGCTGCAGGCAGCTGGCCAGAGCTGTTCCAGCAAATAAGGAAGACAAAAAACTAATAATTTGTAACTAAAAACAAAAGATATGATTGAACTGCAACATAGATAGAGAACAAAATGAGGAGTAAATTCACACCCAAAAACAATGAAAATTTTGTTCTCCAACAGTTTAATGTTTGTGAGAAAAAACTCAGAAAACTTTAGATTAATCTCAGAAATGTTCTAGAAAAAAAACTTGGAAATATCTGAGTGCAAAAAGTCAGAGATTTGCAAGAAAAAACTCAGAAATCTTTAGATCAATCTTTGAAATTTTCTAGAAAAACAAGGACATTTCTGAGCTTGTAAAATCAAAAACTTGCTAGAAAAAGTCAGATATTTTCATATTTATTTCAGAAATTATTTAGAATTTGCTTATTTTTGGAAGTTTAGTTTAGAAAGTCAAACGTTTTTTGACTTTTTATATCAGTTTGAAATGAGTTTGAAAAGTTAAAAATGTTCTACTTTTGAAACTCAAAAATTTCCACTTTTTTCTAAAACATTTCTGAGATTAATTTCAAAGTTGATACAGGCGTACCCTCTATTCTTTGTAAGAGGAAGAACGAATCCACTGCAAAAACACAAAATCTTACCAAATACTTTGGTCAAGATCCTAGTGCGAAGATTTTAATATACTTGAAATGAAACAAAACTATCTTGCAGACCAATTACTTGTAAGTTAGTTTTCTCTTATTTCAAGTGTATTTAGATATTTTCAATAGAAAATAGTCCAGAATTGAGTGTTTTTGCAGTGTGGCAGCAGCAGGAAGGTTTCACAGACAAACCTAAAAGCCAGATGTAGCTTCTATGGAGAGAAAAATATCTGAGCGAAAACAAAAGTTTGTCAGTCGAAATAACAGCAAATAATGCAAATCGGAGAGTAGTAGAAGAAAAAAGTGATAAAAAGTGTTCAGTTTTAGTAGCTTTCCTTCGAACCTCCATCTCTCTGTGACTATTAGCATTACGAACAAAACTTTATAACCTAAATCAGCTTTAAACTTCTCCACAGCTCCGTCCCTGATCCGTCTTCCATTAATTAACTAAACTTCACAGGCACTGGACTTTATTTAGGGCTGTCAGGGTAAACGCACGTCTCACTTTGAATTTTTTTTTATTCTTAAAAAGCATTTTCTCTCTCTGTTTGATCCCAGAATGATGTCTGAACCAGTTCTACAGCCAGAGCTGTTTGTGTTTCATGTTTGAACAGAGAAGTAATCTTCCAGCAGGACTTTGGTCCGTCTATTCTTAGTTATCAATGTTCATTTTGGTAAAATGTTCACTGTTTGTTGTAATTCTCAGAATAGCATGTACTGAGAATCAATGATTTCATTGATTTCTTTCTGCTGCCAATATGGCAAGATTTCTGAGTTTTAATGTTGCACAACTCTAAGTTGTATAAAGAGATTCGGAGGCACGACGACTCAAAACGTGCTGCTTTTCATGCAAATTAATCTTCACGTAAGGCTTTCATATCACTGAATAGTTTGGTGGGAATAATCAAAATTAACAAAAATCTAATTATAGTTGTTAAATAAGGGTTTAGTTTTTACACCGTTTGGATTTTTAAGTAAAGTTTAAGCTCTAAATTATCCATACCGGCTAAAATTTTAATCAAACTGAGACACGCATCTCACAGAAGATAATAGAACGATGTAAAGTGTATTTCGTTTGGAAAATACAATAGAAATATCCTGTTTTGGAGTGCAAGAGGAAGAATAGCTGAAAACTTCAGTTAGATGTAAAAAATAATGTCTTGTTCAGTAGTGTTATTGCAGAAGGGATTTTATAAATGTTTTTTCAGGGCACAGAAAGTTTATATCACCTTTCAGAAGGCAGAAACTGAAAAACTAGTGAATGGAGATTCCTAGGTTAAGGTTTCAAAGTTTATGCTAAGCTTTCACCGTTACAGATACAGAAGTGCATCTGTAAGGTCAGACATTGACGTGGGACACTTGATCTTCCTCACAGTTTTCACTCTAATTCATCCTAAAGATGATCAAATCAGGCCTGATGGTGATGATGGGGAAGATCATGACTTAGACTACAAAAAAACACAAAATCCTACCAAGTATTTTGATCCAGTTCCTAGTGCAAATATCTTGAAATAAGACAAAAATAACAAGTAACCTTTCATCAAGATATAGAAGCTTGTTTTATGTCAATATAATCCCTTAATATTGATCAAAAAGTACAAGTTCTACTGACAAATTATTTCACTGGCAATATTGTAAAAATGTCTTATTATAAATGAAACAATCTTCCTGTGGAATTAGAACTTGGTTGCTAGGTGACGAGCTGGGCTTTGCTGTAGTTGCTAGGTAACGGCGCACTGCCCGGCCGTCTATCGTGAAATAAGTTAAATAATCTGCCAGTGGAACTAAAACTTCTCTATCAATATTTACAAGCATTTACAAACGCCTATGTCTTCCTGAAAAGTTACTTGTAAGTTATTTTTGTCTTATTTCAAGATTTCTTGATTTTTTTGTGTGTAGAAACTAGACAAATACTCAGTAAGATTTTCTGTTTTGCAGTGTGTGTATTGACCACTTTGTATAATTAACAACAATGAGGGACTGAAAGACATCTGGGTCCAGTAAGCACCTTGTTATTTGGTTTAAGTTAATCTCCCTGACCTTTCCTCTCCATGACGTCTTCCTCAAGCTGCTGACCCACATTAAAGCTAAACTGAGACGTTGCATAAACTGCATTACAGCTTGAATTAATCATTTCTAATCATGTCAGCTTTATAAACAGATTAAGTCCATTGTTGAGTCACCTGTGTTCTCTCTAGGTTATATAAGCCAAAGCTTTGAATGAGGGAAATGTGATGTTTACTGAAAACATTAAGTTATTGTTTTGTTCTCATTATATAAAGGTTAACGGATAAAAAAAAAAGTGCTGGACAAAAAAAGCGGTGATTAGAATATAGTTTTATTGTCAGTTGTAATTTATTACAACATATGCATAAAAAATGTTTTTACATACGAGCTTTTTTATAACTTTTGGTCAATATATAAACATACTATATACAGGCAAAAAAAAAAAAAACACATCAACACGACCACCATCGTTACATCTCCATTGCTGGACTATGTAAGGTGGCGAGTGGATGGTGAGGAAGGTGCAGAGGAGGAGGAGGAGGGTTGAGGACTAGGAGGAAGTTGGTGGGGAGGACATAGTTTCATGTTTTCCACCGTCGCTGCTTTCGCTGAGTTGTCTAGTCCAGACCATGTCCTTGGCAATGCAGGTCACCTGTCCGTTGGCTAAGGTGTAACCGTTCCTGCAACACAAACAAACCTTTAGTTTACCATCAGACAGCATTTTGGCCTAGTTTCTAGTACAAATTTCTTAGTACATTTGAAATAAGACAAAACTAGTTTACAAGTAACTTTCTGCAAGATATAGGAGCTTTTTTTACGTAATTTCTTAATATGGATGGAAACATGCTAGTTCCACTAGCAGATTATTTCACTTATAACATGAGGAGAAATGTATTGTAAGTGACCCTAGTATTTTTTCATCAATATTACCATTATTATAATTATTTACTCAAACTTTCAAATTAAAAATTTAAAAAGACTATATTGATCCAAAGGGAGGTTAAATGTTGCTGTAACTCATGTTAATTCAAATTGATGTAGAAAACTTAATATTGATGAAAAAGTATCAGTTCCAATGGCAGACTATGTCACTTATTTCATGATCTACAGCAGGGCACTGCACCGTTACCTAGCAACCTCAGCCACGCCCAGCCCGTCACCTAGCAACCTAGTTCTACTTACACTGGCAGATTATTTCACTTATACACTTATGCATTTTTCCCATGTTATAAGTGAGATAATCTGGCAGTGGAACCAGTACTATTTACTGAAAACAAACTCCTATTTCTTGCTCAAAGGTTATGTGTTACTCTTATCTGATTTCATGTGTTGTAGTGGAAAGTAGACCAAAAATACTTGGTCAGATTTTATGTCTTTTGCAGTGTAAGGTGATTACATCTGCATAAGTCACTCACTTTTGATTTTCAGATCCATTTTGCATAGTGAGCTGGTTCTGCTTTGCAAAGAAGAACGAAGTCCACCAGTGACCGGAGTCTTGCCTCGGAAGTGCTGCGAAGAACGAATGTTTATTTTTAATTGTGATTCATTAAGACGCCATTTTGAATATGTTCCAGCAATATGCTGCTTTCCATACCTGGATGGTGTGGAATAACCTCCCCAGTGTATTCGGCGCTCCCACAAGAGCTGCTGCTGGAGTTGGACCCAAGACGTCCTTTTGGAAAGAAATGGTAACGTTTCATTTTTGTAGACTTGTCCAAAGATAAAAAGCATTATATATGTATTACTTACTTCTATAGTAGTCATGTGTGGCGACGAGGGAACCACTTGATGGAATTGATGCCATTTTCTCCGACTTTAAGAGGAAAATAACCTAAAGAGGAAAACAGACATGTCAAACTCAACCATTTAATTTCCAACTTGGAGCCTGTTCAGTTTAACACTGTCGACCCAGTTATGTTCATGTCGTTATAAAACAGTAACAGGTGGCTCCGAGTGTCAGGTTTCCCCAAACTCAAATTACAGGAATGTATGGGAGAACGTGCCCATGTGTACAGCAGGCTGGTGTGCATGCACTGTCTGCATGACACGCTGGCTGTATTCAGACTCAACTTCCAAAGTCAGAGAAGAAATATAAATCCTTATTTTCTGCCATTGTTAACTGAAAAATGTGTATTATTGTGCAGAGACCAGAACCAGTTCAAGGCTGTACAGCTTAACTGTCTGAACAGCAGATGGCTAATAGGGATTTCACTGATCTATGCCAACACCGCATGGCCTATAAGCACAGCAAATGACACACAACCTAAAAGAAAATAATGTACATTTTGCTACAATTCCTTCATTTATTTATTCAGGATTAAGTACCAAGGTGACCAATTGAGAATTTTACCATGCAAAACAGTTTTTAAAACAAACAATCATAAACATGAAAACGTACTCTAGAATAATTATTTAACTTACCTTTAGAGTGGGCGGATGATGCTTGCACCTGGTGCGGATGGCTCGCAGTAGAAGAGGGAGTAGATGCAGGCTAACTATGGCCCATTTGTGGACGAACAACCTGTCTGGACCGCTGTGGATCACTGCACTGCTGTGGTCAGATAGGCTGGCCCACGAACCGCTTTTATAGGAGCAGCCGCGTTCGTCCTCGGCTCGTGGGCGGGGCTCGAGTCGGAAACTTGAGGACGGGAACGTGCCAGCCTGTGGTCCGTCCGTGACACGCATAAGGTGGCCACGGTGACACCAGTGCGCTTAGGGAGATTACACAGGCTTTACTTAACCCGATGGCAACCAGAGCAGGACTTATCCCCGTCCCGGTACTGAACCCAGACAGAACTGGAAAAGTAGTCATGCACATGAAATGGGCACCGGCTGAGGAAGAAATGCCTTCATACAGGAGCTCAGAAAGAAAATAACTCCAACCACCTACTGAATACCGATGTAGAGTTGTCTGAGTGCCATATTCGACACGAGCCACCTCCAAACTCCCTGGTGGTCTAGTGGTTAGGATTCGGCGCTCTCACCGCCGCGGCCCGGGTTCGATTCCCGGTCAGGGAACACACATTTTGGACTTCTAGAATAGATTCAACTTTATTGACAAACTACTCCATTTAAAGTATTAGCAGCAAATATTAGCGAATACAGATATAGTTGTAAGCAATGTGACTTTTATAGAAATAAGTGTTAATATGATCTAAATATAAAATAAAGTGAATTAGTATTTCTTTTACATTTTGTTATTCAGCCCTTAAAAGGTTGTTGCAAAGATAATTGATCCAAATGACCTAATTTCATATGTAATTTTCTATTTATAATGAATGAGAATAAGTTTCTCCGTTTGTAAGACCTGGGACATGGCAATACTTTTACATTTAAAATTTCCATATTTATTTATTTAAGCTTCAGGAACTGTAGAAAAGAAAGTAAAGAGCACTTGTAAGCTGACCTAATTAAAAACAAATTATATAAAATAAAAACGAGTTATCTAGCGCCACCCAAAGGTACATATGGGATATGTCACTTATGACGTTTCTCAATTACATACATGTATTGTTACCATTGGATTTATTTAATTATAAATCATTACTGTTAACTTTTAAATATAATAAAAGATACATCATTGTTATTACTGTGCACAGATTTAATTATTTTAAAGTTAAAAATGAAAGAATAAGGCACATGAAATAAGCCACCTAATATTATCTTTTTCACTTTTATTAAACAATTTCATTATAAGTTTTTTATTTACAAATTATGAAACGAAATAAGCTCCAACGCCTGTCAGATTATATATAAAATAATATACTGGAGCTATATTTCTAGGCTACTTTAGCTATTTTTATGTCCATTTCCAAATTCATAGAAGTCAGCAAACGAAGACATTGAATGTATTCTAAAGTCTTTACTTGAAAAATCTGACATTACAAAAATACCTTGTAGTACATCTGATTTCAGAATATGGAGATACAAGCATGTCAAAAACAACCAGCATATTAAAATGAACAAATTTTATCACGTTATGAAACATTCAAAGGTTTAAATACATCTAAATTATTTTACTTGGACTGTACAGTCAATTTCTTAATCTGCATCAACAAAGAAAAAACAAACATACATATTGATGAGGGAGAGAATTCACATTTTTTTAACTTTGAGAAATTTTAGTGATTTGCATAAAATCGATTCATCAGGTTTGGTGGCGTGAGGATCTTCTTTCAAATCCAGACGCCTCTTCACTGTTTGACACGCCTCCAGACACTTTATCCTTTTAATTCAGAAATAATTGATCATAACTTACAGTATAAACCACATACTCTTTTTTTTTATGTTTGTTTAACATTAACACTCACCTTCACACTGCCAACAAGTTCTTCAATAGACTTGAATGTGGATGAATGCCTAAAAATAAATATTAACAATTAAACACTCCATTAACTGCGTTGAATGTTAACTTGTTTTTAAATATATTGTGATGTTGTACCTCATAGATGGCACACTAATAGTGTGGCTCAGGGTCCTGAGTAGAAAAAAAAAGCTAATATAATTGTAAACTCTGAGGGCAAATTGTACATTTTAAGGTGGAAAACTGCTTTTCTTTTGCACCATGCTTTTATTGATCACATATTTCAGTTTTAACTGAGCAGAATGTAACAAATATGATCCAAAAACCTTATTATGGGCAGTTACAAACTAAGTTACATCTTTATTTATTTACTTCCTAAAACAAAGACGCTTTGAAGCTCAGATCTTACCGTGGCGGGCTTGGAAGAGGCAAGGCTCTGTTGAGTTTGCAGCGTAAACGAGAAAAGAAAATGCAAAACAGTGTTACTGGATTACAGTTTGACTATTCTTTAAAAACTAGTGTTTTTAAATGATAGTTTAATAGTGATGATATAATAGTTTAATAGGTGATGCTCCAACTGCAAGGTTATAATGAGGTTAGTAGTCTCTGGATAAGATAAAATAAATAAAATTATAAAAGAAATGTCCCATTTAAAATTAAATTTAAAAAATACTTTATTGATCCCAAAGAGAAATTAAATAATAAACATTTGACAAAAAAATAAAAACATTTCTGTGCATCTTACAACGTCGTTAAGACCAACTTGGCATGTTTGTGGTTCTTTCAAAACAGACTCGGTGGTTTCACACTAAATTTGAAGCCGACGCGTCCAAACCAAATCCAGTACCAGATTTCAACGTCACAAGATGCTCATTTTAATGTTATCGTTTGTTTTGAAATTCTCATAAACTTAGCAATTCACTCTCCTAATATTATTACTCCATTTCAGAGGTGGGTCGAGTACTCAAAAATTGTACTTGAGTAGGAGTAGCACCACCTCAACATATTTCTAGTAAAATTATACTCAAGTTTAAAAATGTATTTGGTAAAAAGTCTACAAGTACTGAGTAACTGAACAAAAATCATTTAAAATTTACATCATTATATGAACCAAAATATAAACCAAAGTGGATATTTTGGTATTTTAAGGATGAAAAAAAAAATTATACAAGTAAAAAAAATTATCAGTTTCTTTCAATATAAAAACTTGTGAAACTTTAACTGCAGGTGTCTGAGTCTGGTGAATTTTTCATTAAAAGATGTTTGTTTTTCATTCATTGGGTAGAAAATACAGAAATTTTACTCAAGAGTAAAAACACTTAATAAAATTACTCAAGTAAAAGTAAAAAGTACAGTATAGTAAAAATACTCCTAAAAGTACATCTTTTCAAAAACGTTACTTCGCTCTATTCTGGCAATATGGCTTTACTCTTGTATTATTTCAACATTATTCTCACTTTTGTTATTAATTTAGATTAATTTAGTCTGTTTTTGTAGTATTTGTTTCTCCTCCTTACACTTTTAGCTTAAGTTATCTATGAAAGTTTTACTTCTACATCATTATTTTTGTTGCAACCCAAAACTGCCAGACATCCAGAGGCCAGAGCCAGAAGGGACAGCCTGTCAGACTGACCTCAGATTGACCTTTGGTGGATTGAACGGAGGAGACCTGAGCAAAGGTTTTGCTGTAGCTCAGTGGAAGGAAAAGGTAATTAGATGGTTTGACTCCATCTTCCCTCATCACATCCACAGAAACCCTCTGGATAAACCAACCTTTCTACTGGTATGAATGTGACTTGTAGTGTGAAAATATATATTTGTGTGTTTTCAAGGTCAGCCTATTTACAATTTATATTTTTAGAACTGAAATGTGATTGTAGCTGTAGTTTGGAGCTGGATTGTGAAGACTGAAAGCATTTTAGTTCCCAAACTCCTCAATCCTAGAACAGCAAACTTTTTCTTTAGACTTCAGAGACACTGACAAACTCCAAATAAACTTGGGGTTTTGATTAGATGATTTTAAAAGTTAATTTCCTGCTCGCGTTCTCACTAAAACCAGGAAGATAGAGCACATAACACCAGTTTTAAAGTCCCTCCACTGGCTCCCTGTAGCTCA
>CAEGAE010080051.1:0-55656 GCA_903067095.1 Girardinus metallicus | reverse complement strand
ATTCGGAGATCAGATCGCGCATGCGTTGATACCACAGTGACGTCAGCTTCAAGTTGGATATTGGAGCTACACGGTGTTAGTTGCTTTTAGCTCAATGCTAATCCGATTTTTGAAAGCTAATTTCGGCCGGCCGTTCTCTACCGCTCCTTCCTAAAGCACTCGGCGGTTCACGTAGGGCTTACTCCGGCGTTAGAGCCGGAGTAAGTGGCCTTAGAACCGGAATAAGCCCTATGTGACTTCCAAGCGCTTGAGGAGGGAGCGGTAGAGAACGTCTGGCCAAAATTAGCGTTCATAAATCGGGTCAATCTTGAGCTAAACGCCGCGTACTCCAGCTCTAACGCCTTACCCTGGTATCAGAGCCATAAGTGAACCTCCGAGCGCTTGAGGAGGAAGCGGAGCTAACGCCGGAGTAAGGCGTTAGAGTCTTACACCGGAGTAAGAGGAGCTAACGCCGGAGTAAGAGGAGCTAACGCAGGACGAAGCGGAGCTAACGCCGGAGTTAGAGCCGGCTCTAACGCCGGAGTACAGACCTAAGTGAACCTCCGAGCGCTTGAGAAGGGAGTGGGAGAGAACGGCTGGCCGAAATTAGCGTTCATCAATCGGATTTACCTTGAGCTAAACGCCGCTAACACCGTGTAGCTCCAATATCCAACTTGAAGCTGACGTCACTGTGGTATCAACGCATGCGCGATCTGATTTCCAAATTATGCCCCGCCTCTTCCGTGACAACTCACACATACAAAAGGCGAGTCTATATTTTATTAGATTATATGTGCAATCTTAGTCTTTTATGTATGCGTGTGAGAAAAAAATTGTATGTGTGTGATAGGTTTTGTAGTGTATATGCGCAATTTTAGTATTTTGTGTGTGTGTGTGTGAGAAAAATTGCATATTTATGACATTTTAATAGTGTATGTGCAATTTAAATATTTTGTGTGTGTATTAGTTTTTAGTAGTGTGTGAGAGACAAAACATAGTTTTCAAACGGCCTCTCGTAGAGGAAGCAATGTTTACGGCACCTTGTCACACTCAGAAACTCATCTACCAGCCATGTACGATGAGCTCCGTCACCCTTTTGTTCAGACCGGGATCTGAACTTTATTGTGCGGTTCGTCCGTAAAGCTACTCTTACGGACCATCAACTACTCAGCCGCCCGCCGTGTTCAGTCTATCTGCTCACCTGAATAAATATTCCCGCAGCCTCTTCCCAAAGTTCAGTTGCCGTAACTCCAGGCATCGCGTCGGTCATTTTAAAGATGCTTATTGGTCCCCCAAAACTATGAAAACCCGGGCATTATCATAAATCAATAAAATCTCCCCCTGGCCTAACTTAAAGATGGGAGTTATGCCGCTAAAACTCAGAGGTGGAAATGAGAGCTCTGTGCATTACTGAAAGTAATGTTCCTGCCGGAACATGGAATTTTAATAATCGAGGTACTCGAATCAATCGAGGAATCGTTTCAGCCCTAATTTCAACACTGATTCACAAGAAATGCAGTCTGGAGGTGCTACTTAAAAAAAGTAGAAGTTTATATTCATAAATATAAAGTCACTTCCATCTAATTATGTACAAAGAATGGTTAAATTTTGAGGAAAAAGTGAAGAAACTAGCAAGCTTGAGAAATCAAACTAACTGAAATATGGGAGTGGCAGCATCATGTTGTGTGGGTGTCTGGCTGCAGGAGGAAGTGGTGAACTTCACCAAGCTGATGGTGTCATAAACAAAGCAATATCTGTAACACTAAATGAAAGCTTCAGGACATCAGCCATGAATGTAAAATTGAGAACATGGGATCTTCCAAATGGACAATGACCCTACGCCTATGGTCAAATTACTGACAAAAGAGCCTGAAAACAACAAAGTCAATGCCACCTAAAAGAATGGCCTACAAATCTGAATTGGCTACACCAGTTCAGAAGGAATGAGAAAACTCAAGCAAATTATTAGGCGCTTGATATGTTCTTTTTTCATATTGACTTATTAACTTGTTTTTCATCACATGTTCCAGACAGACTCATAATTATTCACTCATCTGTGACAGTAAATTAAATAAATAAATTAAAGCTAAAGAGGAGAATCTATTCTCCTCTTAAACCTTTTGCAGGCTGTAGTTCCTTATTTATCCAAGCAAATAAACTTTTTTATACCTTTAAGAAATCAGGAGGGATTATGCCTTTGTCATGTCTAGTTTTTTCGCAAGATAAAAAAAAAAATATTTATCTCACGTTGTCGAATAGGTTACATCATAGCCTTAAATGAGTTGAACTCACAATGTTACTCCCTTGACATATTTAATTAATCAAAACCAGGTTTTAGAATCCTAATAGCTTTTTTTTTTCTTCTGTGCATGAAATATTCATTGCTGTATTGTTTCAAAACAAGTCAATTTTCTCTCATTTATCTCTCCTAGTCTGGCAGCTGTCATGAGATCTTCTCTGGATCACAGCATTGTTGTTTTTGCTCTCTGTTGGGCCATCACAACTATTTTTAGCGGCTATGGTTTAGAGGATTTATGGCACAAATCTGTAAAAGCAGTGGGCTCAGAGTTGCTGTCAGCTGATGCACAAAACAGATTTCAGGACTTTCTTTCCCCCCCGATGTCCACAGTCAGCTGTGATCACGTGTTTTCAGTGACTGTACCTCTCTTCTCCACGGCCTCTGTGCAAAGTCTGACGAAGCGGGGGACGGTGCTCCTTTCTCTCTCGCAGAGCATCTCCAGGCGGCAGCCAAACACCTGATCTGAGGGGCGAAGACAGATGGATACAAACAGGCTGTTTTTTTCCATGTTGGCTTAAAAGGTTGTTTTCATCATGTCAGAGCTACAAGATGCAGTTAATCTTCCGAAAACGACGTTCAGTGGGAGAGAAACCCCCTATCGTTTGAGTCAGTTCCCAGCAGACGTGTTTGCTCTCACACTAGATGATGCAATTCAACTCGTGCACTGTACTCCATAAACTATAGAGTAACTTAAATGTGTGGCCCCAATATCCAGCTACAATGAGAGAGTTAAAGAAAAGAACAGCATGCAGCTTGTAACAACAATGAACCTCAAAAGCATATTCTACATTTCTGCCTTCCACTGTAGAAGTCACCCTTCCAATAATCTGAATGTTAATTTTAAATCACTATAAAATTACATTTTCTGGCACAAAGAGAGCCTTTGAAATTAAGTCACCATAAAATGGAAAAATCAAGACCATAGAAGATTATGGGTCATCTGGAACTGTAAGAAACGACGGCTTATCGTTGTCAACAAAAATCAGATTATTTTCTTGACAAGAAATACCTTGCCGAGGGGGATATGTTAAATGGATTTGCGACAGCTTACTCCTAACATAAAACAAGATGAAGTAAGCACGTTTATTGTCACAAAAGGTTCTCTCTAAAGGAAAAGCGGACAGAAATTGTGAAAGTAAAAAGGTGAAGGAGTCAGGTCTGAGTAGAGGTCATGGCACGGCCACAGCAGACAGATCTGGTAATGAGTCACCAGGCAAACCATTGGGTCAACCATAGACGCCGGAGGCAGTGAGCGTCTTGTTACTACGTTTATAAAATAACTGTTTTAACAAGTTGTTTTTGGCTGCTCTCTGTCGAGTTCAATTAACTTCCCTTCCAACTTCTAAATGTCTAGGGTCATGTTGAAGTATCTTTTGACGGCCAATATATATATTTATAAACTGTTATTATGAGGATAATTAGAAGTGTGCAATCAAACAGTTTGTGTACCAAGACATACTGTTATAAGATCTTGACAGTAGCATCACTGTCATGCAGTAAAACACATCGAATGTGTGGAGAGAAGAGAGACTTTCATCTGAATGGTTCAATGACAGTTACCGGTGAGGAACCGAACAGCATCAGTGCTTGTGAGATTACCAATACTGGTCAGAACCACAGCAAAAATTATCACAACTACCTGAGTCCACAAGTGGACATTCTTTCCTGTGGTGAAATGCAGTCTCCCTGGGCTTGCCACAAAGTTTGGCAGGATTCTAGTTTGTTGAATCTCTAAATTACCGGCCTCAAACATTTCTCTTGACAACGTTTTCCACACAAAGCACACTACAACTGAAATGAATTATGAAACCTTTTGTAATCCAAATTTTAGCTTTGGTTTGGATGACTCCTCTATGATATGTCTGAATTTTTCTCAATAGCATGCTGTGAAAGAAGCTGCAGTCATTAAAACTTTAAACCAGTTTGTTTTCAGCACTGAATGATAAATGATTTTGGTTTATTAAAAAGGATTTCTGACTATTTATTAGAAACCAGTTTTATTATTGTTAGATAAAAAGAACAAGATGTAATCTGTCATGCTTTTTTCCCAAAATCTGGACTATTTTTATTTATTTAATCAAGAAAATATGGTAGGAGTCATGATTGGTTAGTTCATTTGATCTGAAAACATGATTCCACTGAAGGCAAACATGTTTAATTAAACCATGACAGCTGTGGGGAATATATGCATTGTCTACCAATGCATATATCATTGGTAGACAATAAGAACAATAATTATACAGAAATTTTAGTACACAACCTTAGAATAAAAGTACAGCAGCCAAAAAAATTGGATACACTAAGTAAATATTGAATTTAGTAAAATAAATAGCTTTAAATGGCTTAACAAACAAATCTAACATTTTAACAGAAAGGGAAATATTTTTAGCTCAGTCCTAAAAGATAAAAATTGCATTCAAAACATATATTTTTAAAAAGAGCATTTATGAGACCTCCAGTTCTTTTCCAAAGCTTCCACTTGGCTCAAAAACTTGTTGCATCAAACTGTATACTTCTCCTACATCCAAGATGGCTGCGCACACCTGCTACACAGCCAAGTGTTCATTTAGTTCAAACTCCTTCTTTTGAAAAGATATAGAAGGAAATAAGGAAAAAATATAAAATATGTCTTTAATAGAACAGAAAAAGAAAAGTTTTAGAGAAAAAATAGTGAATAGTTCTGCATTGATTATAATACGTCATGTATTCAAATATGTTTTATTACTGTGATGTGCTTTTTACGTAATAATCTATCTCCTTTTGGTCAGGAAAAATTGTGAAAAAAATGAGATCAGGATGATATTTCAAATATATATATATTTCTTTGCTTTTCAAAAGCATCTAATAAATATTTCAATGCTTTATATGGGCAAAGATGCAGATTAATCTGTATGTTATTTAAACATAGCTTAAAATCTGTAAGTAGATTTGCTGATAAGTTATTTCCTACTGCATGTTAGTCTTCTTTTAGAGAAAGCTAAGTTGAAGATGTTTTGCAGTGTAGCTGGCTCCAATGACCAAGTTTTCACCAGTAGATCTGACAAGACATTTATTTGTAGAGCAGGCATTATGATATTTCTCTGAAAATTCAAATGCTATTTATTTCATCCAGCATTTGAAAACAAAGCTTAGACAAGGTGCTGAAGTATTTTCCTCCTAAAGCATTTGAATCACGGCTTATTAAATGGCTCATAAAGAACATTTTAAATAACATTACTGCCCACTGCAGCTTAAAGAAGGATGAATAAATTATGTTTTGTTACTAGTATGAAAAAAGTTACTTACTAAACAGATCAGGAGAATTGCATCACAAAATCACCAGGGAATATGGCATCACTGCAGGATAAATGCTGACACTTCCTGCCTGCCATCATAACTTTAATCTGTTTCACTTAAATCACAATATTTCTTTACATAACTTTAAAAAAATCTTGTGATTCAGCTTTAAGAATAATGTACTATAATAATACATAATTTTATGATCCTCCATCTATACTTTTGAATAAACATCTTGGTACTTAGATGTTAAGACAGAAATCTTACCTTTAATGAGCCCTTTCTCCTGCAGAGCCTGCAGGGGAGGTCTCTTCAGGATCAGCTTCTTCAACCGGGTCTTCACTCTTTTCCTCTCTGTGTTTTCCAGGTTAGACGCAGAGCGAGGGACTACACAGGGAGAAGAAGAGGAGGCAGCAGAAAGGGAAGACAAGGTAGAGGAGGTCAGTGCGGGGCGTTCGGCTGCGGGCCAGGAGAACAGAGGAGGGGGGATGGTGGTGAGAATGAAAAGCGGGAGCGCCGGGCGACGACGGAGGTGAGCAAGGACTGACGGTGGGATTATCTGCCACGGGGGCTGAGCTAAGAAATAGGTGGGCTTGATGGAGGAGATGATGGAAGTCAGGATAGATGGATGCAAGAAGCCTGCATGGAGGTTCAGAGAAAAGAGTGATGATGCTGAGAGAGGCTGTGAATCAGAGAGGAGGGGAGGAATGGCAGGAGTGACAGAGGCAACAGGAGGTCACGACTTACGAGAATTTCTCCTGTCATCCTCGTCACCGCTGTGGTCTAGCATCTCCACGCTGCCAGCTCGTCTCAGAGAGTATTGGAGCACGTTTTCTAATGGATTTTCCCGATCCTGCAGAATGAAGAGGGAGGTCGATATCGAGTAAGATTGTACAAGAGTTTTAAATAAACCCCAAATTTATTTATGCATTACTTTCAAGCTAAAGAAATAAGAGAAGCTTTCAAAGATGTCCAGAAAGCCCGAAGAATTCTTGATGAAGAAATGGTTGGAAAATGAAACATTTTTCTTTTGTTTATCAAGAACGTTCATTTTTCTTTTGGCTTTTTATCATATTAGTCCAAGAACTTCAATGTATTTTTTGTAGGTTAAACTCCAGCATCCTCTTGTCTACTATTAGTGTTCCCCTGGGCAAGCCATTTAACCCCAAGCTCAGTCGATTTAACATTTATTTGCAAATTAAGGCATTGTGAAGAAGAGGCAAAATGCATAGTTTGCCAGCTTTTTTACAAGTAAAAATCCAAAAGGTGTATTTTAACCTCCCCTGAATAGATTGATTCAATTTTACTGTAATCAATGTTGCTAGTACTTTAAAACATGTCTCCTTTGCACCTTTGTAGTGGGAAATTTCATTCTTCATTGCCATATAACTTAAGTTCAGTCATATTAGATAGAGTTCCCCAAATCTAACTTAAAAACATAACTTAAAAACACACCTGCAATTAGCAAATTTTAGAGAGCAATGTTAAAGATTAGTTTACAGTCCTGTAAGGAAAGACACAAATCTAATAATGGACACCTGAACTTGTCTGTGGTCTGCAATTGGCAAATGGTAAATTTGTGATTATATAGTGATTTTTCCAATCATTTTGACCACTCAAAGCACTTTACACTAGAGTCACATTCACCCATTCGCACTCACAAACGCTCGCACGTTCATACACAGATATGCAGATCGGTAGGCAACTTTTTTTAACAAAACAGTTGTTTGATTATCTGGATTTAGAAGATGCTTGGAAGAAAAACCAGGCTCATTAGATCTGTCTGCCCAGCTATGAGAGGCATCTTGAGTTCTTTTGAGAAAATAAAATAACCCTGGAGTTAAATATTACTAATAGATGCAGATTTCTTTAAAAAAAAAACAAGTTACACCACAAGAGGAAACTTGATGAAACTAAGTCTGAATCATTTGGAGTTGAGATCAGGCACAGATGATGATCTTATTAACATCATCAATCACTTACAGGCAATGGCAGACTTGTTTGTAAGAGGTGTTTTCCTGCTAAGTGCAACCAAGAGTGAAACATGAAGTCATAAAATAATTTTACAGAATGCCCACTATTTTATGCTTCAGAAAATCTCCTAGAACACTTCCTAAACAAAACACACAAATGTTACTTGGAGAATTTTGTGAACACGAGTCAGGAATTGAATATGGGAAGTATTAAAATATCACAGCAGAGATTTTCTCATCGTAACATTAGAACTGAAAAACGTTTTCAAGCAAAGTCAAAGTAAGAACCCAATAAAAAGAATGTTGACGGAATCCCCCATGAGACATGAGAATTATAATGTTTTCAAGTAGCTTTCTGAGCTGCTTTTCCTGCTGTCTGCCTACAACAAGATAGCCACACATGTTGTGTTTGTTCCATCTTGACCGAAATAGTCACAGTCTGCAGATCTGTGCCTTAGCTTATCTGCAGCATGAGTATGAGCAGGTGAAGGGATTTTCAGTACAGATGGAGCATAGTATGCTTAAAAATATTTTTACTCTGGAGCAGCTCTACATGTGTAGCCAGGAAAACGCGGTGCCCCCAAATTGTCTCCTTTTAACACAAAAAATGACTGTTTCAGAGCCAGAAAGGTTTATTTGCAATAAAACTGCAGCATGAAAAACTAACTGCAACTTTCAATCACCAACAACAAGCACAACCAGGCCTGGGTACAATTTGGAGGTCTGTGCACTTTTCCACATCAGAGACCCCAGCACATACTACTGCAGTAAATATTGGCATGGAAAGAGTGGGCTGATTAATGCAACTCCTTGGAGAGATTTTATGAGTGCACAATGTGCATCGCACCAGCAGTACCAAAAGTCAAACCATGACTTCTTTTGAGCTCTGTCAAATGTTATGTTGTACCTTTGGCATTAGGCTAGTCCTATTTAAAATTATACATCTGAATGACATTTCCAAAACCCCTTAATCAAAAGGAGAAACATTTATGTAACTCGCATGCTTCTGTCTTTAATTTTAATTCACAAGATACCACAAAACACTAGTATTACCTTGTGGTTGTACAGAACTAAGTTGCTAAAGGAAACATAACCTAGTAGATGTTTATGAAACCCGAAAACCTGTAGAAACTGAGTAAAGCCTAAAGACAATCAACTAACAAGCAAATAAACATTTTGAACAGACACATCTCTAAATATGATCTTATGCTATGACAAGTGAGCACAACCCCTAAGCTGAAGTAGAGAGAAGTCTGGATATGAATGTTAATGTTTATATACTGAAGCAACTACTTTTCTATAACAGGAAACCATTTTAGCCGCCAACAGAGAAGTGGTGAGTTGGAACTTCATGTTTCTGTGTCTGTGTTTGTCTCACCAGCCTGTCGATGACATTCTTGATGGTGTTGTACCACTCTCTGATCAGAGAGTCTGTCTCTGACTGCAGCAGGAACTCGTTGCCGGTGATGGTCCGCAGCTAAAACAGACACAAACAAAATTCTGTAGAAAACAGTGATTTGATTAAATGACAGAACAACAATGACAGAAATCCCAGCCAAATTCAGCTACATTTCTCTGGAAAGGAACATTTAAACTGTTTCTTTTTCCTAATTTTAGACATTGAAGAATCATCAAATCACTCTCACTTCCCTCTTGCACAAGTGACCGTTTTCTTCCAAAAATTAAATTTTTATCTGCTGTCAAAGTGCACAATTTACATTACTAGTGATTATTTTTGTGATTTTTGAATAAATCACCTGAAAATCTCTATTTTCATGTGATTAGTGTGTTACCTTGAAGACATTTTTCTTGCTGGACAGGTCGTTGGCCCAGTTCAGCTTTGCTCCTCTTAAATCCACACTGCTCTCTGGACGGCTGTTTCCTGGTTTCTGAGTTTGAATAACATGTAAAAAAAAAAACCATATGTTAATTTTCTCTTGTTTACATTGCCAGAATCAAGCCAATACATGTATTTTTTCCTTTACATTTAAGGGGAGAACTTTTTCTGCTACTTTTCACAGTTTGTTATCTCCATCACATATCTAGGCTTTTCTCACAACTCCTGCAGCAGAAGTGTCTAGCACAAGTTTCATTAGTCTGGAATGTTGCGTCTTAATGTCCTGATAACTGAAGATAACATTAATTAGTTTCGTATTCGTTAAAAAGTACAACTTTTAAATTTGTGGTACTTTTAATATCCTAATAATGTTGATGTGATGAGCATTTGAAAAGGAAACAAGTGCAGGCTAATGCACAGAGAAGAGGCAGATGCACCAGGTACTATTGCAGAGTGGACCCAACATAAGGAGGGAACTAGTCAGTAACAGAACTAAAGCAAAGACAAAAAGAAACAAAACCAGAGGAACTCAGTAGCTTCACTGTGATCTCAGATGTCAATGCTCATGACACGAGACCCAAAGTTATCAGGTTCTAGTTGCAAGTTGAGAAACTAGAGAGATTATCAGAAATTACACTTAGTGTGCCAGGTAACTGCTAGATTAGCAATAGAAGCAGATTACAAAGTACATATTTGCACTCGTTAATGGAAGGGAAAAACAAATTACTACTACAGCTACAACTATGTCTCATGTGACATTTTAAGATTAAGGTAGGTGAAACTCAAAAGCTTCCAAGGAGGAATTCAGACCTCTGCAAACATTGAAGTTGTCCTTTCAACTTGACACTAGAAGTGTAGCAATTACATTTTTGTGGCCAATTCCTTGATCTATCAATACAGATTTAAGGCAATTATTATTTTTCCTTAAAAACTGTAATATAAGAAGATGCATGAAGAGCAGAGGTGAGGACACCACACCTGTCTGCGAGAGAAGTTGATGCGAAACAGTTTTCTTACTGTCATTTCAGAAGAAAAGATAAATTGACATTTTGAACTATTGTAAGCTCTTACATTAGCAATTAGCACTAGAAGTGTGGTTAGCATTTCTAAAGCAGGATTCTGTAAATTCTAGAAAGCAATCAAATGTATCTTAATCCTCTAATTTCTAAAAGGCTACCAACCTGTAACGATCCAGTATGCCCACTGACAAATACGAGATAAAGGCATTAACAGGACAAAATAAGCTGTTAGATATGGATTTTTTTATGTCTACTAATGAGAAAACAAATTTATTTTTATATTTCCAGACGGAGTGGTGATGTGTCTATGTTGTACCCTGCCAATTATCCCCACCAACTCCACAATGTCCCTGAAAGAATAAGCAGAATAGCCAGTGGATGGATGGAGGGATGGTTTCCTGCTGACTGGACACAGGTCAGGATTCTTCATAACTACTAGAAACCGGTCATCAGTGAATATTTTGGTGAATCATTACTTGGAATGCACAATAAATATGTACTAGCTAACTCGATTTCTACAAGTTTGAGGAGTGATTCTGCTCTAACCTAATTTGAATAGATCATCTCCTTGGCCTGTTACCAAGTTTTTTCAGCTGCTTGATAATGTCACTATATTCAAATCTGGTGTGTTCAAAAGTGGTGACATTTAAAACCTGCAAGATACTCTGCCTCAGGACAAGAACCACTCTGACACAGAGGAGAAGCATAGAGGTGTGATAATGAAAGATTGTAATCAGGTGTAAGGAGGAAGAACGCAACACTGACTAAATGTAGAACTGGCTTTAAAATGAAAAATAAAGTAAGGTTTACAGTGGATATGAGAACTAACTAAGCAGGCCACCATTTTACAATGTTTTTGTATTTAGGCAACTGAAATGTAATGCTAATGAAGCTATGTTATTAATATCTATAATATGTAGACTTGAACAAATATAGAAAAAACTCCCACTGAACTTCATATTAGGACGATCAAATATAGTGACGGTCTGTCAGTTTGAAAACTGTAACTTCTTTTTAAAACCAATGCTTTTTTTCTTGTAGTTTTAGTATTCTTGCTGAAAAATATAGACAAAAGCAAATGTTGTCTGAACTCTCACCCAGCTGGACGGTGTCTGAGATTTTGGATCCTTGAAGAAAACCAGACTGTTTCCAACTAACACCACCCAGGAAGGACTCCAGTTTTTTCTGCAAAAACACATTTTTGTTATTCTAGATGAATTCTGGATTTTTATTCTTTTGTTGTTCCTCTATTTGTCTAGAAATGTTTTGAATTTCCAATTACATTCCATTGTTCCTGTCCACTGCTTTCTCTGATGCCAAAGCAGTGGTGGCCAAGCATAACATAGTATGCTATGTTATAATTACACCCAAATATCTCTGGCAGATATATGATTATTTAGGCAATTTTTTATGTAATTTAGCATGGTGTTTGATGGCATGGTATGTCAAAGATTTGACTTTGGAAATGAGCTTCAAGACATTCGGCCTCCTTCCTATCAACCTAATTTTTATCTCCATCCACAGATTTACTATCAGATTCTGCCTGGGCTGCTTAACATTACCAATGATTTCAAGTCAAGAGAAATATATTGATAAAAATGGTCACTGTAATCCTAAGTCTGACAGGGTTTTGAGTAATTTTGCTTAAGTTTAACAAAAAAAAAAAATTCACTTTTTAAAGTGTTTTAAAAATCTATTTTTTTTATCAACAATTGTGCAAACAGAGGAGAATGTGTCAGGGTTATATCACATTTATCTCAACTGTAAACTTATCCATAATGCAGCATCACCTCAGCTTCCTGCCTCCTTCTGCAATTTTTGTCTTGTTCAGGAGGCCTGCCTTTTCCAGCTCCTAGGAAAACATGTCAAAGGGTTTAATAAGTATGAAAACCTGCAATGTTCATCCAGGCATATCCTGAAACACTAACGGTAACACCTAAAATAGGCGGAGACAGTTGGAATTAAAAGAGTCTCTAAGGACATGTTTAAATGTTATGAGTGAAGTTCCTCAGAGTTTTTTTTTTTCCCTCTCTGTAATATAGTGGCTCCTGAGTGAAGCCATTTAACTTGGCTGTTGCATCATTCAAAAAATAGCAGTAGGGGAGCTGCTGTGAAATCTCCCACTGCGGTATGGCCCCATTTAGGATGCGAGAGAGTAAATACTGTCTGTGAAGCTATACTGTAAGTGCTCAGTGCAGTATGGGAAGACTTGTTAGTGAAAGCAGGCAACCCCCAAAAATAATGGTGTATTTTTTATAGACAATATAAAGTATTTTTTGTAGTAGTGGATCTGCTCCCTGGCAAGGCAATTATTACTGATCCCCCCTACAAAGTCTGTAAATACATTCAAACATTGTTGATTTAGAAGGCTTTCTGAGTGCATTACTCTTATATTACTATTATAATAGACAATTGTTAAGACTGCTAAAATGGGAAGAGGAAGTGGCTGTTTTGGGAAATTATTGTAGCGAAAACATTTCCCATGAATTCATATCCACAAGCAACATTTTAAGTTTTCTCACCGGTGTGCATCCGTCACTGTCTGGAGAGCTCTCTGGAGAAGGAGGCTCAACAATGACGTTGGTCACATTGGAGGAGGAATCTCTGCGCTGCTGGACCAGATACAAAAAGTAAAGAGAGCATTACCAGCACTGTTTACTTATCTGTGTTTGTGTGCAGAAGGCATTTAGCTTTGTGTGGTAATTACTTGCTTATTAATCAATAATTATTTCCTCTGTGTAAGCTGATGTTTCCATGTTTGCATGGAGGGCAATACCTTTCCGTTCTCAGGCAGGATCATAGACTGCGTGTGGCAGAACTGCTGCTTGGCATCATGCTGGGATCCAGAGTTACGGCACTGTTCTTCTGTATTTGTTAACGCAGATGTGCTCAACGTGTCGGAGGAGACGGCTCGCTCAATGTTCTTTACCAGCAAATGGTTAATGTCATGTAAAAAACAGAACAAAAATATGAAAAAAAAAACAACAAAGAAAACAAACAGGTGATTCAATACAAGTGGTTTGAAAAGATGTTATGGTGCTGTGAAGATGAACTTATCCTCCCTTTCTTTTCCCATCTAAACATTTCAGATCATCAAAGAAATACTAATATCAGACAAACAAAACCAGAGCTCCCTTCTATGTAGGGCTGGTTTCATTCAGCCACACTGGAGGGTTTTCATGTTTAGGGTCATGCCACAGCATCTCATTTGGACTTAAGTCCAGACATAATGTTAAGCAAGCACAAAGCCTTCATTAATTTATGTTATCCATCCAGAGATTGACTTTCTGGTGTGTTTTCAATCACTGTCCTGTTGCAAACAAAAGTGAGTTTGACATTCCTTTTCAATTTTCTGATGGAGAACAAAATTCTTGCTTTCATCAATTATGGCAGCAGTTCCTTCAGGTCTGGCATCAGCAAAGCAGCATAAGCCCATCACACCACCATGTTTGAGTACATGAATAAATGAACACTGTGCACAGCAGCATATTCCACTTTCTCTTAAGGTACTGAGGATGATGATAATGTATTTTTGCCAAATGTGGGATAGAGCATTTTGTTTCTTTTGATCATCAGTGGATTTGCAGTTTTTACAGATTATCTATGCATGCTGTTTATGACATTGTTGTCCTACTGCTAGCATAGAAGGTGCAAGTTTTGTGGAACAACTGTAATTGGGCAATGGGATCAGAAAGAAGTGGTGCAAAATGACCCAGACTGACCACTTTTGGTAAATAAAAGAAGAAAAAAAAACTTCATTGTAAAATGCATGCTCTGAGCATTTAACTATGGTTAACAGTTTGGTTTTTTTTTTCACTAAAATGCTCAAATACAATTTTTGGTGAAAAATTCCCCAGTAAAAATAAACTCTGGTATGTAAATGAACTGCACTTTATCTGTTCTAAACAGATTTCTGCTTCTCTAATTAGTTTTAGAAAACCCTCAGTTCTTTTAGGTACTAAAATCTGATCTGAAAATTTGCTAAACATATATACATAAATTGCAATTATTTTAAATGCAGAATAGTCATAGATACAGCCCCGTGTAAGAACATATAACTGTGTAAAAGGCTTCTACTTTTTGTGCATCTAAAGCCTTATTAAAGTTCCCAATCTCCATAACCCAGTTAGAACAATCAGCCTAAAGATCCCAACTGATGTTTGCATCTCTTCATACAGGGAGGATTAACTCTCAGAGCCAAATCTGCTGCTTTGCAAAGAGCAGGCCTTTAAAAAAGGGCTTTAAAGCAAGAGTACCCACACCCCACTGTGACGCAACATGTTGCAGTAGAAACTGCTTGGGTAACAGTCTTTCTTTTACACCAGGAGTTGCTGTTTCACCGCCTTAACATGCATAAATGCTGATCACTGAGAATCAAATCAGCATAGCTGGCTTTACATTAATGTTCTTTACAGTAAAACAGCCAAGGTGCAGGTTTTAGAAATCTAAAAGACGTCTTTGATATTCAAGAGAAGAAATTTAGGCTCCTTAAGAATCAACAAAGCAATTAGGACTACCGACAGAGCCAAGTATGCAAACAAAAAAGGAAGCAACTTAAAGGCTTGTCAGCTAAGGTAACCACTATATTCACAAATGTGTAAGGGAGACCGACAAATGAATGTGTTCATGAGTGGGGCTTGTATTTTTGAGAACTTTGAACTGAATAATTGTTTTCTACATGAGGAACACTGGGGGAATTTTTAAGTTATCTTGATGTAACTTAAAAAGGTGTGCTTTTTGGGATAAACAACGCTGCCTCGTTGTTTTTTTTTTTTGTCTTTTTCTTTATGGACAGACGATCAAGCAAAAACACACAGAGAAGCTGCAGCTTTGGAGTCTTCTCAACAACATGGGTTGTCTTTATAGCTTTAGAATTGTCAAGAAAAGGTGCAGTGAATGAGTGCTTTTGTCAAAGGCAACTTCAACTTTAAATTTTTGTTGTTATTTTCCATACTACTGTGAATTTTCAATTGTGCAACAACAGTTTCAAAGCCAAAAATATAATAAAATTTTCTCTCCTGGCAAATTCCATCTCTGTTAACTTGAAGAAAATAAGAAGACGACCACAGATACAAATGTAGTGTAAATGGATACTTTCAGTCCAAATTTTATTTTCTGTTGGTGAAGATATTTAAATATTTGAAAGCATCTGTTTAGGAAAATTAGCTATTATAAAAATACACTTTGAAGACACTAGGTGAGAATAAAATCTATCCAACAATAACAATATGTTTATTTGCTAAATGGCACAACAAAGAAATAAATCAGAAGTTTACATATAGTTCTTCAGTATTTGGTAGCACTTCCTTCGAACTGTGTGATTTGGGTCAAGTCTTTATGGTTTCCATCAACAAACTAGTTAGCTGGAGTTCTGACCCGTTCCTCCTGACAGAATTGATGTAACTGAGTCAAGTTCGTAGGCCGCCTCACTCCCACATTCCTTTTCACATCTGCTCACAAACTCTCCATAGGCTTGAGGTCAGGGCTTTGTGCTGGCCACTCCAAAAACACTGACTTTGTTGTCCATAAGCCACTTTGTAATCACTCTGGCTGTATGCTTAGTGATTACAAAGTCAATAGTCCATTTGAAAGACCAATCTATGTCTACGTTTTTACTTCCTACTCTGTCTTTCGATATAGCTTCAATATTTTCACATAATATTATTTCCTCATGATGCCATCTTCCAGCATCAAAACAACCCCACACCATGATGCTGCCACCCCTATGTTTTGAAGATATTTAAACATCTTGTTAGGATGGTACAAGCATCCCTCTTTTTTTCCCCAAATGTAGTGATGCTGTATTTAATTCAAACACTTTAGTTATCCAGAGAAAGGCAGTTAAAGGATGCACAATAAAACATCGTATTATGGTAAAACATTTTCTCTTTAGTTTCATAAATGAAACTAATTAATTTTTAGTTTCCAAAACTGAAGGTCTCTGTCCCTGTGTGTACGTTTTATTATTTCTTTTGGAGTAATGGGTTCTTCTTAGATGTCAGTACAGGACAGTTTGAGTGTGGATTATGACTCTGTCTTACCAGCTTCAGCAGCATATTTTTCTCATTGCTCAAGGAGACAGTAATCATTTTGTATGTAAATGTCTTATGTTGACCACAATAAGATCTAAATCTGTACATGTTTTCTCTGTCATGATTGAGGAATTTAGGAAAGAGAAATATTTTTTGTAATTCTAATTCACCTAAAACAAGAGATGTTTGGTCTGATTTAGTGTCAGACAGTGAGAAAAGAATGTGTACATGTCTTTTAAATGGAGTACTGAACTGAATTTAGAAGTAGCTCTCTCTATGGATGAACTAGCACAACACTGATTACCAGGCAGGATTTTATCCAGTGGGAAGCAAAGTCACTGAAGTTATTTTGATGTCTTGCTTTGTTAGGCAAATGCATCCAATTGTTCAGGGAAAATATGTAAAACTAGAACAGTGAGCTTTTGTCTTTGACATTTTCTTCCAAGGTTATAGCCAGGAAGAAATGCTCTAAATGCCCCCTGGTGCTAAAAGTGCAGCAGGTAGAGAAAAGTCATACCTGCTTCATCTGCCAGCTGCTGCCAGTATTCCTCTGGTGGCTGCCAAAGACATAATCAGGTGACAGCTGAAAAGAAAGATGGCAAGTCAGAAGGACAAGGACTGAAAACAAAGATTAACAGCTGCTATGTTCACTGTACTTAAAGTTAAGAGTTTAAATTCATTTCCTCTGAAACTGACAGCAAGGGGATAAAGTAGCATCTAATTTTCAGTTCCTTTTTGTCCGTTTCTGTAAAAATTAAAGTTGCAGACTTGTGTGTTTTATATTTTTCTGAAGAACAGGATGCTGACAAATTTAAGCTCAGATCAGATATGAGTCTAAACTCACACCACCTCTTAAAACTACCTCTGTGGGCTGCCAAAATACTGCCAGTTATGACTAATATAACCCAGCCCAAGAGTTCACGCACAGACACCATGACTCGTTTGTACTCATCTGAAGTTAATGAGAGGCAGTAACTAGCCGTGTGAGAGCAAAGCTCTTTTTCTAACTCAAAGTTGTTGCTCTCTAGCTTTTCTGTTCAGCTGCAGAGAAACGATGTCAGCAACTATTGCCCTGAACATAAAAACCCAATATGAGAAAACGATATTTCCAAAGCAGTCAAGTAAAGCAGATTGAATTCAACTCAGTATGCAGAACACATCATGTGCTGCCAGTAAAACCCAGTAAGCGCAGAGCAAAACCAGCAATAACACAGAGAAGAAAACTCACAGCAAAGGTGCTCATTATGACTGCTCAGCCGCTTGCACAGCTCAGGTCAATTCGAGTTCCCCGTGGCTTGTTATCTGTCGACTTTACCTCCTCGGCCTACTGTGGTTCATATCATGACAGCCCTTTTGTCCAAGCGCTGAATGTAAAAAACCCATGCACCTCTTCTCTGCGCACAGTCAGTCTACTTCCCCATTCAAGAGGGAAGCTGCCTTTATCAGCCCACACAGTTAGTCTCGAGTACAACAGCACATCAGGAAGGTGTGTGCTCAACTGAATCATCACAGCAAGTTAACATTTCCACATTTACCACTGTCCAACTATTTTTGTCTGCATGAGCTATAAAATACAACTCAGATGCTTTACTTTATTGAAAGAGAAAAAAGCTGATTGTAATTTAAGCTTCAACCTTTAACTGATAGGAAAAAACAAACAAAATATCTATGTGTTGCATTAGTAGTTCTCAGGAATTAATTTAACTTCCTGTTATCGAGCCTATTCAAAAACTGGGTCTTCAACCAGTTCTGCGTTTAATCAATTTTCTATTTTCTGAAAAGGCTTTAAGTTTTATGTGTCCTGTTAGGAGGAATGGTTCAGCACAGGCAAAACCACACTAAGTTTGAATGCATCAAACTGACTGACTAAGTGCTGTAACTTTTATCTCTGAGCTGACATTGAAATGTTGAGATGCAGCTTTCACACAAAGGAGGTTTTAAAACTGTAAGCGTTTTACTGTACAAAATAAATATTACTTCTGATGCAATGCAGTAGCTTGAAAGATGAAAAAGCTGGACTTTCTGAAACAATTTATTTTCCAGTTCAATGTTTGGAACATCAATAGCTTAAACTAAGGTCATGTAAGTGTGTTTGGCACTTTAATAAAAAAACAAACAAAATTAATAAATAACAGAAAATGCTGATAATTATGGTTACATTAATATAAAATATGTAGTATCTAATGTATTTATGATACATAAAAATATAAAAAAATATAGAACAAACAGATACCCAGAATATTATGCTTATTTCTCATTTTGTTTCTTATTCAACAACACAGATTTGATTGCTGATAGCTTGTTAATTAGGCTGTTTGCTCAGTTAGCCAAGCTCAGATTGCTAACATAGGTTTTACTACAACTACAGCAGTGATAAGTGACATTCTTGTAGTTTCCACACCCTGGATGTTGAGACTTTTTGTGATTAAAAGTGTTTCTATACATGCCAGATTTGATGCTGCAGATAAGCAGCAACATGTGGGGGACCGGCAATTCTATTTACTCTACACCTGGAGAGAACTTCAGTGACTCCAGTACTTTCTCTGGGACTGTCTTAAAAGGACTTTTTTTTTTTTTTTACAGTTTTAAAACTATTATTTCTAAAATCTTAATGAGTTATGAAACAAGTAACTGGACCATGATGACTAGGAGGCAGAAGATTAAAACAAAACAAAAAAAAAAACACAGAAAAGAAAAACTGAATAATGATAAATCATTTTATGGCTGGTTTATATCATATTTTGTTCAGTAATTGAACAAACACACAATCTTCTTTTAATACGTAGAATAAAACGATCCAAAAGAGTTTTATTAAAAACACTAAGCAGTTCTGTGCAGTTTTTGTACAAATACCACCTGCTCCCATCAACTCTACCCAACATGTGTCGAACTAAGCTGACACAGGTGTGCGACCACATTTCAGGGTAAGTGGAAACTAGAAAACAAGCAAGCAGAGCAGTTAAACGTGTGCAGGAGAGGGACGGGTAAATGTCATAAAGAGCTTCTAAAGACAGCTTTCCAACAAAATCAACAGATAACTTCACTGAACAAAAAAATAATAGCGTTAAATAAGATCTTTAATGTCAGATAAATTAGTATGTTTGGAGAACATCTAAAGACTGCACCCTCGATTATAGTTCATTAGGATGGATTCATTTTCTAGTTGAACAACTACCCTCATTTCACTTACTTATTTACAGGTGGTTTGATGTTTGCCTCCAGAATTTTTATGAATTCTTTGTTTTATCCAATGTTTCGTCCACTTTGCTTTACTAAACTGTTTCTTCCACATCGCTGGAGGCAACAATAGGCCCAAGTATAACTGAGCCATCATTATAAAGTCTAGCTAAAGAGGTTCCTCTCTTTCTCTCATTTCCAACACACCTAACCCTTGCCTACAGTATATGATCACTGGTAAACCTCACTTGGATGGAAAAAAATGATTCTACTGATGGTTTTACTATTTAGCAATTATGCTGGAGTTGCTTCAAAGATAAAATATATTACAAACTCTAGAGTTTCTTTAATCCTCATAAAGGCTATTTTTCAGTCAGCAGTTCTGTTATTATAATAATGCCACATGGATTCTTTGCAGAACCAGACAAATTGCATATTAATACCATAAAGGAGTACAAGGCACAGTTTGACTTCAACAACTAGGAGTAGCTTTCTTTACTCCCCACATTTTCTACTGAATCTACCCGTTTAAGAATCAGTCACATAGGGAGAAATCAGCTAAGGTAGGGAGGTGTTACTTCTGGTTTTACCATGAAAATTTGGGGTGAAGCGTCATGAAGGAAAATACAAAATATTTCAGATCAGAACAATTTTGACATTACTTTATACAATATAACTGTTTAAAGTTTATTTACTGAAAGTCACAGCCTTTAAATTTTACGAGAAAAAGCTGTTTTCTGCTAAGAGCACTCTCAAAAAGTTGTGAGCTACCATAGGAACAGGTCAGGCAACGCTCAACATCAGCAAACAGAACTTAGAGCAGCAGCGGTGAAAATTTACACGACAGCAGACTGAGGTTTAGGGTAGAACATTGGAAACACACATTTAGAAGTGTTAATTAATCTAGCATACATGCTTTTGGACTGTAGGAAGAAGTCTGAAGTCTAAAACCCCTCACACAGACAAAGAATCATACAAACTTCTCACAAAAAAACCCTGGGTAAGATTTGAACCTACAACTCTTTAGCTATGAGTTTACTTTGTGAGTAAGCAACCAAATTTCCTCCTAATGTTGAAGGAAAATTTACATTAGATTCTTAACATCATAACAAATGTCACCTTCTCTTTATTAATGACCATATGCAATTCAAACCCATTACATGAATGATGAATTTCTAATTTAAAAGCTCTAAATCCCTTGAGTATGTAAACTTTTTAATTTGCGCCTTTTCGTCAATCATTTGGTTTGTACAAATCAAACAAAGCACGCTGATCTCGACTGCAGTTGTCAGTGAAGTTTTATGCTCTTTGAAGATCAATTCATCCTCTACTCAGTTCAGCCCAGGATCATCTATAAGTCAAGCTGAAAGCTAGCACAGATGAGCTGATTAAGAAGTCAAAGCAAAAAAGGTTGCAAAGATATTTCCATAGATAAAAATCTAGACTTGAGAGCACTCCATGTTGGCACGTTATATGGGTCATTCTGGTTGTAACACCTGGTTCACAAACCCATGAGGTATGCAGTACGTATTACACGTCATGTAGCACAGAATAAATAGCGACACATATAGGTCAGCAGAACTGAAGCTGACTTGATGGGGGGAACCACTGCTTTGATCATCTGTGCACTTTTCTTGATGAACAACATTAAATTTGAAACACTGATGCAATGCTGAGGCAAGGCACCATTCAGACACAAAATGCTTATCTCTGGCAATCTGGATCATGCAGCTTGTGTTGATTTACGTCGCAGACGTCATCACCGATTTGGTGAATGGATCAATTTCCATCATGGGCTGCTTTCTTCAAGCATTAAAAACTATAGATTAATCAGTTCAAACACACACAAGCTTGACTGCGAGATAAAACCCTTTGTTATCAAGACATTAAGTTTTACTGGGAAGTTTGGGGTAAATGGTTTAAATTTGTTTAGAGGATGTAGGTTTAAAATACTCAACTAGTCTTCCTGTTTGTGGCTCTAAAGGCGCTGACTCCTTTTCATCAGTTCAGATCGTTTTAGGCTGTTACAATGCATGATGATGATGAGCTCCCCACGCTCCAACCAAAAAACTTAATGTTGAAAAATCTGTCAGAGGGCAGTAAAAGGCCATCTAAAAATGTATAATTTCTCATTTTATTTTCTCTTTGCTTCTGAGCTGGTGGTGAAACACAAACACAAAAAATTCACATGAAAGAGGTGGGCAGCGTGCGTGTGTGTTTGTGGTTTGTGCTATTTCTGTTTACAGATGACAGAGCACAGCTACTTGCACTTAAACATGTTGTGCAAAATCATTATTATTTTGTAATGTTTGCTCTCCGGGAAGAGCACTAAGTTAGCAAATAAAAAGCCAAGAGACTTTTCCAAAGAATCAAATTAATTATCATTAAAGATTAATATATATCTTCACTCTACTGACTCACTTGGTAAACAAATAAACACATTTTCTTATTATAGCAAACATCCTTGTGACGAGTAGATTTGATTCAACTAATTAGAGGGTTTATAAAAAAAAGTAAATAGCTGGTGGAAAATGTAGCATAACATAAATAGATAACTAAACATCTTTCTAAAGCCTATCTCTTGTTAAAAAGAAAACCATAAAAACAATATGAATGTCAAATTCAAATAACCACCAATCATACTTATACATACCACTAATAAAGATGTGCAAAATGCTTTCGACAAATTAATCTTTTAGTGAAGGTTCTTAATCTCATAAAATCAGGACATGTATACTATACTGTTATTGGCAACCCTTGGCACTCCTTTGGCCAATAGGAGTGATTGTGTTCTCCAAATTATCCAGAGTCCTAGCTCTTTTCTTGTATGCTTTTCCTTGAGATTACACAAGATTTCCACTGGATTTGGGTCTGGTGGGCTGAAGCTAGGGGACACAGTTATCAACCAGATAAAGAGATTTCAGACATGCATAATTTCCCTTTGATTTGAATACTCAAAGCACATACTGCATCTCCTGCAGTTCCTATGTTAAACAGCGGATGTCACCGCAGATCAAATCAACCAGATTTCAACAATTAGTAGTGAAGCAGTCTACAGAAGAAGTCATTCCTAATGCAAATATAACTGCGAGATTTTGCAAGTTTTTGACGTGCCACATTCTGCAGTAATTGTTTCTTCTGTGTTCACATTCAACTGAGCATTTGCTTGTAAAAATATGAATGCTTTCAGAATATCTTGCGAAAATGTTCGGTCTTAGTCTCGTTTGAGTTTCAATGAAAATCCTACAGGCTTTATGCTAATTTTATACATTTACATATATAAGGGTAGAAGTTCTTTTTTATTGATGGTATGTCGATGGATCTCATGTCCAGACCTTGAAATCTACTTTCCTGCCCTGTTTAGATACATCTCTGCTTCTACACAAATGAATCAAATGACTGGCTAATAACCAGGCCTCTACAGAGCTAAAACTTGCTAAAACTTGCTGATATGATTTAGGTATGTTGGAGAAAAAGTGGAGGAAAAGGTAGATCTTGAGGACTGGAGTGTGGCATCCCTGGTTTAAAAGTTGTTATGAGAGAGTTACTGAAATGTTGAAAATGTTCCTCTTTATTCACTAAAGGTTATGTAGATATTTTCATCATTTACTTTTTTCTCCACACTGTGCATGGTAAAATAAACTGCAAAGCATTCAACGCTCCAACTTGCCTGTCACAATTTGAGTTGTTTTGACCTAATTCTTGCTCTTAATGTTAACATCAAGAAAGTTTAAGTAGAAGCTTTTTTCTTGCAGCCATTTCCAGATTTATGTATATTAGCGAGGTAATGTTGTCTTGTCTTTTCCATTTTGAAGAGTAATGTCATCAGTATCACATCATATTTATACCTTCTTTAAACACTCAAATAATGAGAAAAACACAAGATTGTGGATTAACCAAATTAGTCTAAATGCATTTTAGGATTTCTATAACATCCTTAAGTGGTGCAAATAATTTTGGAGGCTGCTGAGAATATATAACTTTAGTCTGAATCTCTTCTAACCATTCAGTCAACTTTAACCTCCAATTGTAAATTCATGTTCTCTCCACAATTCAAATCAACACCTGAGAAATAAATAGGTCTCTAAACATCAACAGACGAAGAGAATGAGGAAACATTTTTGCCTTTTGTTTAAACAGAAACGTGTTTATGTGTGGATAAACCAAATGCAGCACATGTTCTTTCCACTTAAGCCACAGGAGCTGACTCATTAAAACACAAACAATCCTTACATTTCATGTATTAAAACTACTGAGCTATTTCAGATAAATCTACTGAACTCCACATAACTGGTTCAGTTACATTTGATCCACCTTTACAAGGCGGTAGAGTATTTACCCTGTGCATAGTTCCATTCCCCGTCTTAGACAGGGGTAGTGACAGATGGCTGGTGTCCCGGGGTAACGTCTGAGCCTGTGCTGGACTGCCCTGCATGAGACAAACACACAAATCTTAAAACATGGATTAACTTCTTTAAATATAACTGCTGATTTTATTTTAAAATTAATCATTGACTTGACACCAATAATCTTATTTGCTAATATTTTTGAATAAACTGAATTTTTTCTAATTGACTCAAAAGTCTCCTTTGTTTGCAACACGGGAGTTTTTTGTTTCATTTGGAGAAGTATTGCTCGGTGGATTTTGTTTCCTCCAGGCAGTGACCTGCAAAAGGTTTTAAAAGCTAAAAAGCCACAAATGCCCCACCTACATCGCAGTTTAAATAAATTATTATGATACCACGAAGAAGGAAGTAGCTGTCAAAAAAGGATCCAAGTTTTTAGAGAAATAAAGCCCAGCACAATGACGTCAAAAAAACTCACTGTATCTGTTTACTCATCTGCATGACCAACACCACGGATATAGAAACTCGCATACTATACATTGCCCAGCGAAATAATTTATAGCTCTGAAAGTTTTTACATTTAGTCTCTAACAACCACAAACTTGAAGAAGTTTCATAGGCATTTTTGAAGTAGACCAACACAAGGTGCTGCAAAGTTGCGTTGGGGAAGAAAGAACATAATTTAAAAGCAAAATTATGAACTCCACATCTATATTCTGCATGTTCTACTTTTGTTTTACCCCTTAATAAAATCCAGTAAAACATGTTGCCTTTAAAAGTCTGTTTATTAGTAGAAAGTCTATGCATGTAATTTAATCTCAGAATAGATCCAGATGTTCTGTGAAGGCCTCAGAGGTTTCCTTGAGTAAACAGCACCATCAAGATCACAGAACAAACCAAATATGGAAAAGGTTGTGGAAAAGTTTAAATCGATTTAACACAGCAAGCATGTTAAATAAAGTGCTCAGGTCACATGAGACCAAAATTGCAACTTTAAACCAACATACAAATCTAAATGAAACTGTCACCCATGCCAACTGGTAACAATGTTGTTTGCAGCATCATGCTATAGAAATGGGAATTATTCCAGCAGCACAGGGAAGTTTAGCTACATCAATGTTAGAAAGATTGATGTAGCTAAAAACAGAGCAATCCTTAACTTGTTACAGGCTGCAAAAAAGTTGAGCACACTGCTGTGGTGGAAGTTCAACTTTCAACAATGCAAATATGCAAAACATGTTTTTCAGGGGATTTTTTTAAAATGACAAATACATTTTTAAAAAAGTAAATTATAAAATTAACTAACATTAAGAAGGAAAGCAAGTTTGACGCCATATGTCATGCTCAAAGTTTTATAGGAGTTTTACCTTAACTAGACCATTTCAATAAAATAACTAGATCTTTAAATCCTGTGCCTTAGTAAAACGAGAACATACCATACAGGCTTATACGTGCAGACTTGTGTGACTGAAAATGTCCCCATTTGTGTTGATACAGGCAAGCCATAGAAACCTGGAAATGAGCCTAGCCTTTTATTCCATACCATGACCACCACTACACTCTCCTTTAAGAGAACCCACTTTCATCTGGCTCAGAACCTGCCAACCTTTTCACACTTTAAGACCCATTCAGCAGCAGAAGGAAAGAAAAGGGTTCAGAGGGAACAGAAAGTACCTGCTGTGTTGGACTCTTATTGGTGCACTGAGAACGAGCCCGGCGAGGGGGTTTCCATGACCTCTCCTTGGTAATGCTATTGACATAATAGCATCTACCTGTGCCTGGATCAGAATACTGTTCCCACAGGTCCATGATCTGAAGAGGTTGCTGACCCACAGCCGGGATGGGGGGCTCCTGCTGGGACAGACTCTTCTGCAGCTGCATTTCAGCATAAATAGGGGAGTCTTGCCAGGAGAGCTGCGACATGTAGGCCTCAGTTGGGACCTTGGATGAAAATAAATGCATATAAATTCATTTGATGTTAAGCAACAACTTTATATTCCAAAAATACAACACTTCTTGTGGACTATTTTCTGCTGCAGATAAAAAAGGAGTGATGCTGTTATTAGTTTTTCTCACTGTAAATGTGCATCTAAGCTTTGTGGGCTCATTAAGGACCTAAAAATTATCTCCTTTTTACATTTTTGCCCCATACATCATGTACACAATAACAACTGCACAAACTGAACAAAAAGAAAAAAAATATCAATGGCTTGAACATAAAAAGTTAATTTAGTATGCAAAACATGAGCAAACAACAGAAACCATAAATAGCATTGGACAGGACTCGCCAATTTTACATAAATAAATGGACTTCGGATTAACACAGAGCTTACAGAAATACGTGCTCGCTCGCAGCAAGAGCTACAAGGGATCAAGATCCATAAATCCAAAAGCTGATAGACTTTTGCTGGTTGGTCCCAGATATGTAACTCAATAGACAATGGACTATTTAGATTGTAAATAGTCCATGGGTGTTGTAGAAATTATTTTAAACCTCCTTTAAAATCATTTTAAATGCAAACTTATTGATACCGCTTAAATATTTTCTTACTTTGCAATTCATTGGCAGTTTAGGCAATAATCCATCACATACTAAAATATAAATATAAAATCAAAGCAAAAGTAATCAAAATAACTAGGAAATTTTTTCAAGGTAGTTGGTTGCAATGTATCTATTTAATGCAGAATTATATTTCCGTGGCAAAAAAGTAGGTTCTCCTTAAAATTGCAAACATTTCCACATTATGTATATGCAACCTACATAATACAGGCCATTTTACTTTCACTAGCATACAAAATACCCTGCCTTTCGCCCGGAACATTAGCTGGAGATAGGCACCAGCAACCCTCCCGACCTCACTAGGGACAAGGTGTATAGAAAATGGATGGATGGATAGCACACAAAATGAGCATGTTATATATTATAGTCATACCTAATGTCCGTAGGCTTTGAGTGCTTGAAATGGAAGTCAAATTTGTTGTATGTGCACACTACATTGTCAAATAAAATTGATTCTGATGTTAAGGGAAGTATAAAGTTCATTCAAAGTCTGCTTTGACATGTAGATCAAAGTTTCAGGGTTAAATTTTCCACTGAGAGACCCCACTGATCCACACAAAGATGTCTGTGTGTGTGATGCTCATGTATAAAAGGATTTGAGTGTACTTCACACAACATGGCAGCACAGCTTTCAGCCACCTGATCCATCTGGACTCATAGCTTTCTTCAATTTACCTCAGTGGTTACATCAAAACCAACTAACGATCAACAGGATCAAACAGGTCTGTGTCTGAAAATCAGAAGGATTTAACCACTCAAATTTGAAAAGAAGATCACCCAAATCTTCTGGTTCAAGTCTACTCTCCATATCCATAATCAAAACCAAACATGGAGAAGCAGAATTCAGTTTTATTTTTCCACTACTCTGAAACAAACTTTCAGAAAACTGCACAACTGCTGAAACCTTGATTTCCTTTAAATAAAGACTAAATGCCCATTTATTAAGAGCTGCCTTTGATTTGTAATAAGTGAAACATTGATTAAATCTAGTCTGACATACATTTTTATAGTACTCCTCTTTATTTTACCACTGTAATGTAAAGTTGTTATTTAGGTTTATTGTGTTATGTTGTTGTTGAAGTGTGCTACAAATACACTTGATTTGACTCAATTAGCCTTGTTACACAAAGAAGCCTTGTGTAACAAAACCTACCATGCTTCCAGCAAAAATAATATGTACTATAACACTCGCAGTTTAGAGTGTTAAATACATCAACTTAAATCATATAAAATTTCTACTTTTACAAATGAGACAACTGGCATTATTGAGTATTTCCCCCATTTTGTAAATGAAAATGCATTTTTTTCAGTATTGTACCTCTGTAAATATTTTTATTAAACATTCCCAAACAGCACAAAGCATTTAGTTATAAAAAGAAATATATAAAACTCAGTAATACAGTTAATTATTGATTTATGTAATAAACTATAAATAATTATAAATCTAAAGTGTTTTTTGGTTTTGTAAAAATGTTCCCTAAAGTCTAAATTCATAAATAAATAAATATTCGCCTAACATAACTTTAAATATCTTTTAAACAAACATTAATGAACTATAAATATTGGATAAAACTAGCCTGAAGTTGCATTGTTGTACTGAGTCTTTTTGCTCTGAGAAACTTGCTTCATTGAAGATTTTTTCCATCCTTGGGGGCAGACAGACAACTCCTGTAATCGAGCTCGGACTCAGTCTGTTTCTCTGCTTTGTTTTTTACCACAATCATCACAGAGAAGGGAGAGCTGACATAAATATGTGGGATCAAATGAAAGAAGCTGTCCTAAAGTTTCTCCTTCACACAAACCCAGAAATGAGTCAGTGTTGACATGCAAATCTTCACCTGAAGGCCCTGGTCAGAGGTCCCTTTCAAAATGTTTTCTTGATGACTGAAGGGCGACTGGCTTCAGGTTTCCCCTGACAAGACAAATTGATTTCTCATTCACTCCAGCTGTGCCCATGTCTACTTCATCACAGAAGAGTAGAAATAAAAATCCTGAATCAAGTTGGACGAATCTCCCACTTTGACCAACTTAACACCGTTTGATCAAGCAAGTGGATTATTTTCTCTTCAGTAAGTCCTTTTCCACAGCTATACTTTCTTTTCTGAAAACGGTGTTGTATGTTTCCACTCTTTTCTCAGGCTCATCAAAGGCAGTTTATTTACATGAAAATGCAACATTATATAAAAGGTAAACAATGAAAATTTACTCATGTTGTTTACTTGGTCTGGCTAATGAAATTAGGTTGAAATAAAGCTAATTTTGTTTGAACTTGATGCCTATTTGAATACATTTTAATAGCTTGTATTCAGTTAATCATGTAACCTGCAATGAGCATATTCCACAGTTATTAGCACCAATAGAAAATATATGTATAAAGGCTTTTTAAATAAACAGTTTTGGAGTATCAAAGAACCAAAGATGGCACATTTTAGTGAACTTTGAACATGTCTTTTTTACTTCCCCTTTATCTTGCTTCTCACTGTACAAGGTAATAAGATAAATTTAGGTTTCCATCCACCCTTGTTTTTCACAGTACTAGATATTTTAAGTTTTTCTGATAACATGCTGACCATAGAGATAGGCATGTTTTAGTCAGAAGATGTGTTGTTGCAGCCTTTACCTGACTTAGAAGGGCCACATATCTCTAGCTTTAATTATATTGTCCTTTCCATTTTCTGAATATGAGATTTTGTTGCACAGCAAATGTAGGAGGTCAATGAAAAAAATAATTTTTCAAAATTTTCATAGTGAGATTATGCTGCTGCTTCAATAATAACACATTGTAAGGCTTTGTAAAAATCTTTACCAGAGTTGATAGTAAATGAGGAGACTATAAAAAAATAACTAAATCCTCCTAATTGGTAGTTCTCATAATTAATAAGATCCTGCAGTTCAAATTTCAACAAAAAATTTGGCAAAAAATACAAGATTTGGATGCAAGACAGATACTGAGAAAGTCAGAATATCAAATTCGTATTTTGACATCTTTTAAACTCAACAACTGAGTCCTCAGTGATGAAGAAAATTACGTCCGTTTTGAAATTCATCGTCGCAGGCAGGGAAATGTCAGAGTTGCATTTGGTCAGGGAGAGTTTTCAGAATAGCATGGAGTTATAATCCTGCTTACTCGTATTAAAGTCTCAAATAAAGAGGGCTTTTAGAGATGAGAGATAGAAAAGACAAAAAGGGACAGGGAAGAGGAAATGGGAGTGATAAAAAAAAAAAGAGCACAGTCATTTCCACTGAGATCACATCTATCTATAATCGGAGGTCTCAGTTCAGTAGAGATTAAACTCCACAGTTTGGGAGACTCAGCAGTTGGAGTTTCCCTCGGCTAACAGAAGCATAAACTTGGATTTCTTTCACCAGCGCAGACATGTGTAATCCCCTCTGATGTAATGCAGGGGAAGCTCTGGCGTCACGACAATGCTAACTTGATTGCTTCTCCAAGAGGATTATTAAGAACGAGCCCAAGTGTAAATCAATTTCAGCCTCTGGTGCTGGTTCTGAGCCCAGGCACTGTGCAGAATTTAGTCATGACGAATTCAATTTTCTTTCCTCTTGCTCTATATTTGTTGCTTTAATTAAAGTACTCTGCTCAAAACAAACAAGTTACATAAGAAAAATTAAGCAAAAGACTTCTGTAGTCCACATGAGTGATAGCAGGAGAACAAACCCTCCTGTGTTGATTTATCTGTTTTAAGGCAACCCTAAAAAGTTGCTAAATTTGCAAAAATCAAACTTTGTTTTATTATATTTTGTAAATCCATGAAATTACCAGTTGTCAGTAAGAGGAAGTCAAAATTAATCTAATCCCACACTTCCCTCTGCGTCAGCTCCATGTCATGGATTTGCTTGACCCATTTTCTACAGTCTGACGTCACTGATGATGACAATAAAAACAAAGTAAAGAAAGTAAAGTTTAATCAGATAAAAGCAATAATAAACTAAAGTTTTTACCTATGGTTGGGTAACTGCATATTTTTGTACACTTTCTTTTTCTATTGTAATGCCATAACTGATAAATAAATCTTTCACCAAAAACAAATTACAGGAATACTAACATTTTTGCAAATTTGTGAACTAGCACTATACAAATCTAATTCTTGTAGATTTGTTCTTTTAAAACAGCAGTTTGTATGATGCATGATTAGGCTTTTTTGTCCTTTCTGTTTAACTAAAGACATGTTGAGCTAAATATCACACACTGAAGTCCAAATTATTCAAATCTCTGTTTTACAACATAGTGACTAGTTCTTATTCAAAATTCAGACCAAACTTTATTGCCAACTGTACTTATTTGAAAAAAGATTAGACGATCTTGGAAGTAATGTTTTCTCTGCTAAATCTATGTCATGCTTTTATTTTCAACATTATGGTATGTGTCATTTACTTAAAAAATATCTGGCAAGCTAAGCTTTACATTCTGTTCTTCATTTGATAAAGAGAAGATCTTTACTTGAACAGATCATTTTCTCTACAACTTAAATATGAAATTTAGGACTGGAGAGTATCACAGTAGAGCTTGATACCTGATTTGTCTGCCAAAAAAACTTAGTCTTCAAAGAGCTAAAAAATAGAGAAAGTTGCTGATTGGATGGATAAAAAAGACAAGACAGTTTGTGCAATTTGGATTCCCGCAGCCAGCCATTGTGAGTGTTGTAATAATGACACTAACTATGTGGTAATTCTGCATTCTCTCTCAGTCTCACAACAAACTATCGCTTTGTATAGGAGTCTTGCTCCATCTGGTGTCTCATAAGGTATGAACTGTCCATAAGTGCATTTTGGAATCAAATCATCCTTAACAGTCATATTTTAGATGCTTTTCATTTGTAACAAAAAATGTGACAAATAATTTAAAAAAATCCAATATGTTAATGAAGAATAGATTGAATCAGCTTTACGTGAAAAAGAATCTGGTTAACCTAAAATAAAGATCAGATTTTCTACAATTTGTTTATTTGCATCCCTTAGTGAAAGCCATTGTTTGTAGAGAAACTACAAAGGCTCAACAATGTCCCAACGTCTCAGCCAAAATTTTTATATTTTCTCTGATTTATTCAAATATTTATTCAAATATTTTCAGTGTAAATAACAAATGTTCATGCTTTTCATTCAGTCTTGAAACAGTATTACCTGAAATTTGGGTAAACTATCTCCATCTCTTCTTAGATCCTAACTTCCCTTACCTGCAGACGGTTATTCCTGCCTGAAGCCCCCACCACGTCCCATTGGCTGCAGGACTTCTTAGGGACCTTGTAGTTGATGCGACTGCCAAGGCCTCCCCCGACCTCGTCATATGGGTTCTCGTTCAGGTTTTCAGGCAGGTTGCTGGAGCTCTGACTCCGGGTGATTGTCGGGACCACTCTGGGATTTAATGAATTTGCTTGAGTCATGGAAGCTGCAGGAGACCCGGGGACCACGAGGTGACTTGATTGGGAGGTGGAAGAATTGGGTGTAAAAGTGAATCCAGAGAGAGGCAGGGTGGGAAAGTGGTTTTCTCCCACCACTGTGTTCCTCTCAGACCTCTGGAAGGCACTGCTATAAGTGTTAAGGTTTTCCATGGACCGGTACATGAGTTTGTTCGCTGTGGAGAAAAAACACAACAGCTCCAGTATGTATTTTTACAGTTTTTTCTATTATTATTGAACTTGGTATTTACTACCAAACATTACCCTGACTCTGCTCATTCCTGCCAGTTCCGGTGAAGCTGGGAGAGAGTGAAACTCGGGGTAGCATCGGCATGTTGGAGTGCAACGAGACAGAAGTGACAAGGCGCTGAGGTGAGGGCATCGGTGTGATAGGAACCTCAGTCACATAGGTAGCAGGGACATACAGGGGCTTTGTTTTGCTGGCTGCACCGATTCTGCGCACCTGTTGAAGAATACAGTTAAGATCAATGCTTTTGCTGTTTTTATTTGAATAAATTCAGCCAAGTCACAACAACACCAACCCTGTTGTGCCATTTCAGACACAGGATGTTAGGAGAAGTGTTTATAGAAGAGAGCTGAATCTAGATATTTACATACACTGTATAAAATACATTTTTATTGTTTTCCTTCACTGTCTGACATGAAATCCAACTAAAGCTCTCATATTTTAGGCCAGTTGTAATTTTTCAAGTTTTCTAAATGCCAAAATAATGAGAACTTTTAAAAGTTTGTTTTAACTTTAATAAACTGGGTGGTGATGAGGTAATCTTTGTGAAATTATAACAGCCTGTGTTGTCTGTCCCTGATAATTTCAGAGTAAAATATGAGTATCAACTGCAAAACATAAACAGATGATTTGGTGAAGTTGATGAGAGTCATTATCAACAACCAGCAAGACCTATGAGGTGAAATAGAAGAAGAAGCCATTACTCCAAAAGCAGTAGGTGAAGGCATATTATCGTTCGCAAAATGCACTTGCGGACAAACACATTCATTTCTGGTGAGATGTCCTGTGGCATGATAAAACTAAAATTTAAATATGTGATCATAATGACCAGTGTCACATTTACATCATCCCAAATGCAAAGTATGGGGGAGGTGATATAATGCTGGTATTTAGCTGATATTTAGCAAATAAAAATAATTTCGATAATCCTAGCTAATCTAAAACAGGACAAGTTTAGTCTGATGTAATGTCAGGCAGTCAGAAATAATGGTTCTGTGTCCTTTTATATAGTGTATGTAAATAACTAGTTTCAACAGTAATAACTGAAGTATTCAAGACTATATTCCTGTTTCAATAGCATTTGTAACCAAAAATAGCCATATTCCGAACTGAAATCTTTTGTACATAGGGAGAGACATACATAGAAATAAACATGTTACAATAAACTAATTTTGTGCTTACTATTTTAATTTAATCTATATGTATATGAATAATAGTAATTGAAGTGGGTGGGCCCAAAAACTGTAGCTTAAGGACAGTGTAACTGAACTAACTTTACAAAAGCATGAGGGGAGGAATAGTCTTTCTATAATCAGACATTCCATAAAAATCTTAGATGTAGCTGTAGGAATGATCTGAAGTGCAAATCTCACTAGCTTTGCCTATTTCAGTCATTTATGTTTCTGAAGTGTTGTGTTGTTGAGCTCTTGGCTAATCACCTAAAAACAACCTTGGTCTCAATGGATTCTTTACCTGGTTAAATAAAGATTAATGATTTGCACAGCTTACTTCAAGAGGAAGTTAGAAAAGCAGCAGTTTACTACTCAGGACAAGACAAGGTGAAATTTCCCCTTGGATTTGTCTGTTCTTTCATATTGTAAGCATAGACTTGAATAAATTAACTCCATTATTTTACTATACTTATGTTTTCATTCACACCAGAGAAAAAACAATGTTTTCTAACCTGCCACCAGTCTGCATTTGTCTTCTTCAGGAGAATAAACCGTTCACCCTCTCTTATGCATACTTGTCGCCCGTCTGACCCTCGGTAGCTGTAGTCATACTGAGCCTCAAGAACCACCGTACCGCTTGGAACCCCACACACAGTCATCGCACTGGGGTTCACCACAGGTGCTGCGACAGGTTGTGTCGGCCCCACTGACCGACGCCAGGTGCCAGACAGCATGGTTCTCTACCCAGTCGTGTTCAGCAGTCCCTGCTGGGTTTGCCCTTATGTTTGATCATGCTTGGGACAGTGCAAGGCAGGTGAGTCTGGAGCCAGAGGAGCTGCATGGTCTGGGACAGGGAGAGAGTAAAAATACACAGGGATACACAGATTAGCACAGCTGTCAAAGAATGCTACAAATCTCATAGTAATGAGCAAGTTCAAAGGGTGAGTAGAACATAGTATCGAAAATAAAAATCATTGTTTGTAACTACCAGAATAGATAATGCACTTTTTATGCATGAACCATTTTTAATCAATAGATGATGTATGTGTAGAAATATTTAACATCAGAGAACAGATGAAGAGAGACTTATGCAGGGAGCACTTTCAGCTGTGGGTAACTGTACTAATCTAAGCCTTTTAACTAATGGCTTGGATTTAATACTGGCAGTGAATAAAACCAACAATGAATGCCAGAATATTTGCAGAACAAAGGAGTCAAAATATTTTCTCCAGCTACAGTTTTAGCACATCTAGCAGACACAGCATGCTGGAATACAAAACAGGGCAGAACCCCACTTTTCAATTGTCCTTTCATCCCTTCAGAACCAGGAGACCCATGTGAGTGAGTAACTCATGCGTTTGGTAGATGCGAGAAGCAAAGCATTCCCAAAATAGCTTCCGTCTCCATTGCTCCACCTGAGCCAGCATCCCTCAAGCTAAACCCTTGCTTTTACCCCGCCAAGACTAGCTTACATAAGAGCAGAGCACATAACTTTCTGCCAGACACACAGCTTCACATGGTTCATAAACCATCCAACCTGATGAACACATGTCTCAAAAAACATACCCAAAGAGACAAGAACATCCCAAAGTACCAACTGTCCCAATCATACCATGTCAGGAGGAGGGAAATGCTGGGCAGGACAAGACAAGGTGAAAAAATGAGCAAAATGTCTAAACGTGAAAAAAAACACAGACGAAACAGGGAGGTACGATGGACCTGGTGGAAGAGAGGGCGGGGATATCCTGGCAATCCTTAGTAATCCCACTCCTATTTAACCATGGGGATGAATGCGTAACCTGCATGACTTTTGAAAATTACAGTAAACCCCATCTGCACAAGTGTATGAGGAGAGAGGGAGAGGGCACGTGTGGATAAATGGAAGGCTAACACTGACGTGGTCTGGAAACAATCTGTGTCACAAGACCGTACTTTGAGACATGGCATAAAAACATCACTGGTATAATTTTATAAATTTTAAGTTTGTCAGGGTCTGCAAGTAATGCACAGTTCTATGGTTTGCAGTGCCCTGCAAGAGAATTCATACACCTTGACCTTTTTCACATCCTGTCACATAACATCAACTTAACAATATTGATGCTTTTTTTAACTGGAGTTTTATGTGACAGACCAACACAAATTAGTGCATAATAATGAGTTACAAGGCAAAGATTTTCTTAAGAGTGTGGTGGACACTTGTTTACACCCCCTTAATCTGACATCCCTAAATGAAATCGAATGCAATCAACTGCTTTCAAAAGACACCTAAGTAATAAATCTCAGTTTAAATACAGCTGTTCTGAAAAGGCTTCAGAGATTTGCTGAAGAACAATAATGAACAAAAGCATCATGAAGACAAAGGAAAATAGCAGACAAATATGCACATATAAATATGCACAGAACATTATATGTACATGGGAATTAACACTGCACATTGAACAAAACAACCCTAAGAGTTTGTTTAGATGGTAGCAGAATTATGATGTGGGAATGCTTTTCTTCAGCAGGGATGGCGCAGCAGCCGATCAGAGGTGATGGGATGAGGAACGGAGCAAAGCACAGGGTAAATCTTGGAAGCAAATATGTGGAGGCTGCAGAGGATGTTCACCTATCAAGATAACAACCCTACGCATGCAGACAGAGTTACAAGAAAAGATCGGTGCATTATCTTAAGCTAAAATGACCCAGTAAAGACCTAAACCCAGTTAACAGTCTCTGGCAAGACATGTTCATAAATGCTCTTAATTCAATCTGACTATGCTGGGGGTATTTTGGAAAGAGGAAAGGACAAAAATATGTTCGACCCGCATGGCACATTCTCAGTGTGCCACACTTTTGTAGATCTAAAACAAATGTTGAAAGTCATTGACAATAATTTGTGTAGGTTTAAATAAATCCAATTAACTAAAAAAGAGTCAAGAGGTATAAATATTTTTGCAAGGTATTGAATTTAAGCTGTGCTTGTAAATCAAGAAATATATACATAAAAGAAAAATAAGTCATTGAAATCGGATCAGTCCCTTTTATATAAGACCACATCGCATTGCTACTGCTCTGAAAACAGCTTCACTGTCTTCCTGGTTGTAGCGCTCTCACTCATTTAAGCCATGCAGTTGAGAGCAAAAGGGACAGCGGCAAAAGTTGGAGGAACAAAACGAGCAAGAAAACAGGAAACTGAGAAGACACGTCAAGGTTCAACCACAGTTTGGGTCATATCCTTTCCATCTTAGAATTTGCTCTTCAGATGCGAGATGTACTCTACTGCTTACTTATAGCTGGTAACAGCTAAAGTCAAATCAAACAGGAGATATGTTTTTTTATTTATCATCACAAATTAGAAAACTGCAACTTCGATTTCTCAAAGTGGATCTTATGGTTGATATTTTTCCCTTACTATTCTCCAGTCTACTTTCAATGAGATGTAATTTACAGTTAAAATAAAACAGAAATAACTGCATCATATTCTTGTTTGAAAAGAAAAAAGATATATAGCGTGCTGCAATACCTTCCGATATAATTCGTCCACGAAGAGCTCTTCTCCAGGCACAAACAGGAAACACATCAGTAACAGGCAACACCTGTTTGCCTTTTCCTGTCTTTCTCGATACACGTGTCAAAAAAGGAAGAAAAACTTGCAAGAAAAACTAAGGATACTAAATCTTGCAACTACAAGCTTGCGTCTATATCAACATTTGTAAGACAACCTTACCAGCAGAGACAAAAGACATCTGCAGAGGCATATACAATTTTCTCCTGCTGTGTTTAAAAAAAAGCTAGTCAAATAAGTAGAATCATTTGGTTTTGCGTGTTTCTGGGCTTTGATATGATCCTCTCAAAAGGCAGATCTGTCTGCCAAAGGGAGTGAAGATGCGTCTGTAACGGTGCTGGCCTTCGTCATTCTGTGACTCAAGATTTTAATTATAGTAGTTTTCTCTGATTCACCACAGTAATGTTAGTGGACATTTGGCTAAAGGCAAATAAAATCTCAATGCAAATGCACCATTTTATCACAGCAAAAACTAAACTCCTTAATCTTTAAGAAAGAATTAGTGTAAAATAAATAAATAAGTAAATAATACATGTGATGAGGATGCAGAAAAGAGGAAATAGGGCAAGACTATGTTTCTATTTACAGAAGACTTAGCAGCATAGTGGGCAATGTCGTCACACATCCCCAACATAGAGAGAAGGCCATATGGTGTCAGAGAGAGACCTAATGGCTGCTGAGAGGCGGGGGCAGCATAAGCCAGGAAGTGAGGGGGCTTACAACATGCCAACAGTACTAAAGGAAAAAAACACATAGTAAATAAAATATCAGTGAATGGACAACCCCTCACAGGGAGTACTGTGTGTGGTTTATCTGTCATTGCTTTTGTGCTTCATTTTGGTGTTTTTGCATGTCAATATTGCATGCTTTTCACAAATAAAAAGCTTGCACTTTATGTATGCAGGGATGCAAGATAACCAGAATACATACCTCCCTGTCTAAGAATACTTCTATGACAGCAAGATCACTGATGCATTTTGTTGTCAAGATAAGACTGAAAAACATTTTACAACACATGGCAAGAATTTCCTCTTTCAGGATCTTCAGTCAGTTGTTTTTGATTTTTTTCTATGATGATAATGATGATGATTTTATTAAACAGTTGAACACTCTGGCTTTGCAAAACATGAGTTGAAAGACATGATGGCAATCTTGTCATTAATGTCAGGTCTTTTTTCAGATAAATTTGAAAAAGAAAAAAAAAAGTTGAGGTGAGTGGTTTTTAAAAAGTAAGTTTCTAAACATCAGAAATCTTTCTCCCAACCTTCCCCACAATTTAAAGAGTTATGTAGACTGATATAGTTATTTAAAAGATGCCAGGAAAAGTACCAAAGTGATCACAGTTTTATCTGGCTTTATGCAGCATGGCAAAACTGGTCCGAATTGGTCACACTTTCAGTCTGCTGGCTGAAATAAGGCTGTCACTTTTTTCCCCTTGCTAATAAGACAGACAAATTCTGCCTTTTGGGAATATTTTTGGATGGTAAAATTATGTAGAAAATCAATGTGTGTATTACTTTTATTAGGTGAAAATGTTTTAAAACAAAAGCAAGCTAAAAGTGCACATCTATTACTCCCAGTTTAACTCTAAGAAGAACAGAACAATGAAATAATAACATTCTACACATGAAGAACATTTATTTGAATACAACTATTAATCCTACAGAAGATTTAATAAATTTATTGACATAGACTTAATTTTTTAATTAAGTGTATGTTGGAAACTGAAAATAATGAATAACTCTTATGCATTATTAATGCAACTAAAATAATCAATGTCATATTTTAATAGTTGTAAGAATAACTGTGGCTTCACTGTTTTAAATAAAACCAAGTTTTACATATTTGTTTAAAAATTACCAGTAAATACCAAGAAAGTATGGTAACTTTAGCCATAATGTAAGAATCGCAAATCACCCATGCCGATGTAAGAATCCCACATCGGCCATAGTTTATGCTTCTATATTACAAAATGTAGAAGCATAAACCAAAAAAATATCGCAATCAACAGTTTGTTGCTTCATCAGTAAGCTTCCAAGCTGACAGAAGAGCTTTGCAGGGTGCAAAATCTCATTTCTGCATGCAGCCTTCTTTAATTGCAGACTCATTTACATAATTCAACTTGTGCAAGTGTTAGAAAAACTCATTACAGGACAATTCTTTACCTTTGCTTGATCTGCAAAATGCAGTACTAGTCACTGTAACAACGTAATCTCATTTGTTTAAAGTATGTTTTACCAAAACCCTGCCTCTCGCCCGGAACGTTAGTTGGAGACAGGCACCAACACCGCTCCTGACCCCATTTTCTATACACGCTTATCCCACTAGGGATAAGCGTGTATAGAAAATGGATGGATGGATGTTTTACAAAACCAGAATACATAACTCTGAAAAAGTAGGGATTTATTATTGTGCTAGAACATGAAACAACTGACTGATTGTACTCCTATAGAAGTAATTCCATACATTTTTACTACCACATATTCACAAAGAATATGTGATTCAGAAGAGGGTGGGACAGAAAAACTGTAAAATGGACACAAGCTAGCAGCCCTTCCTGGAGAAAGTTAATTGCATTCACTGTTGTTCATGCATGTGCATGTATGCAATTACATACTTAATTCTGTGCAGAAATAAAATATCTGGTCCCTACACACCCAGTTTGACCCTACATTTGCTGATGTATCCAGTAGTGTAACAAAAGGTAATATTAATTAAACAAAACACCTTGACTGTTTAGAATTCACCCATACAAATAGATCACAGCTGAACTTCATCAACAACACAGTGATCAAGTAAAATAGAGCAATACCAAACCAATGCAATAACCAAATAAAAGCTGCAAAACGTCAAAGGTGATTGATTGACCTATTGACGCAAATGCAGTTGGCTGGTTAGCTGTGTCACTGGAGATCCGTGAAAAAATGGATTGACCATTGATGTTAACAGTGAATTAATTCAAAATATTGCAGGTTTATTATGCTGCCTAACTACTTTTAATACCAGGAAAGATTTTACGCTATTGTAATATTTGTACACACAGGTTGAGGCCTAATACCACCATCATCAAATCAATAAATTTAATGCTCTGCAAAGAGGTTTTGTGGTTAACAGCTGCTGGCGGAATTATATTTTTACCCACAGCTCTTGCACACAAGGTGAAAGGACAGCTTACCTTAGCATGCATGATATTTTCTAAATTTTACTAGTTAATCAGCTACTGAAATAATATAGTAACTGCAGTCATGAGAAAAATAGAGTGCCCAACCAAAGTCTTGAGTTTTTTTTAATATACTGTATTTGCACTTATGTATTTTTTGTAAATACAATATGTTGTTCTTGTAACAATATATACTTAAATGTTGAGTTTGTATAAGTAAACATTTAAAATAGAAGAAAAGATCAAAATGCAATTTCTGTTAAGAAACAGAATTAGATCACACACACAGTCTATTCCAATGTGAAAAATTACACATAAACAGATTTTACCTTCTGCACATTATTAGAACATTCATTAGCATTTTGAAAAAGAGGCCTGCCTAGTTACATCTCAGGTATTATAGTTCTGTGTTCTGCTGAAGTAAGAATGAATGCCATAGTAAAAATGAGCTGGCTAAGGCTCAGTGGTAAATTTTGGCCCTTAAAGTTAAACAAAAACCAAACATTTTGCTGGTTTGTTAAGTTGCACCCAGACACCTGAGGAAGATATATATTATCCTCTGGGAAAGGTCAAAGTTTAAAGTATAAACAACAAGCATTTGTGGTCTCTGTCCTGCATGTTTCATTTGAAAACTATGAAAGAGGAAAACAGCTAAAAAAGCAAAAATTCATTCAAAAGCAAAATAAATTATGAAAGGACGACATCAGAAAAGATGTACACAGCATGAGATGACGGCAAGAAAAGCGAAGAATGATAAGTCAAATAAGAATAAAATTCCACATCTAATTCTCCCCTGCAACTCCATGTCATTCTCGATAAGCTACGTAATAACTGCCTTAGCTAGCTCAAAGACAAGCCAGTGAATGACAGGTTTAGTTCCCACTGAGATTGTTTAACGCTGAGCCTATCAACCTTTATTGCATGACAAGAATGGAAATGAAGTACAGACAGGGCGTTGGTGAAGGGCTTGGTGTCACATCATATCCATATTCATCCCATATGTTTGAAGTCGAAAGAGAGAGCTTTAATAATCATGCCTACATGCTGTTCAAAGAGACGAGACATGCGAAGAGAAGGAATATAGAGTGATTGAGTAACTTCAAAGGGTTTGGTGCACACGCTCACCCATACACATGGAAAACACTCGTATGCCTGAGCAAGGCGCTTTATTTACATATGAAGCTCTATTACCAAAGGCGTCACAAGGAAATAAGGGGAAACTTTCCACACATGAGACTTTAACCTTAATTACCGCACAAGTGTCAGACAAACAAGTTGTGCTCATGTTCTTCACAAGAGAAGGATGAATCCTTCTTGTGCATGATTACTGTTAGCAAACCATTGCCTGCTAAATCTGACTTTTAGCCCAATCTGGTGGTGCTATGATGCTTGCGATGTTAAGTGTTGCATCAAAGCACCCATTCTGGATTTACCAAAAAAAAAACAAAAAAAAAAAAAACAAGGGAGTAGGTCATGATAAAAAGCTTTCAGAAATCAATCCTGAAAAAAAAGTGGTACTATCTCTATGCACGTATCAGCTGTAACATTATGACCTCCCACCAAGTACTGAGTCTGACAGATGGGTCAGTAAAATAAACAAAAAATGGAAATCACATGTTTAAAACAATTAATGAAGACTACTATGAGGACTCAACTTAGACAAGAAAGGTGAATCAATGGTCCCCTGGCATTTCAGATGTTTAAGTGTTTTTAAAGTAAAAGGTGCCTTGTCTCAGTTTATAGGGGACTACTTCAAACACCAGAAATACTGGAAGATTATAGTATATTAGGCATTAGTAGATATTACTGGATTACAAGTGCCATGCAATACAAAATACTACCTAGAGGGTGTCTACTCACAGATTAAATTAAATTGGGACTTTTGAAGGCAGGAAGAATTATAGCTTTCAAATGAAGAAAACAGACCAAACAACAACAACTATGTGGGTGAAGGAAAATATGACCTACAATATAATGGAGAAACTGACCAACATTGTCAAAGGTGAGGCACAGGAGTTTGAAAACGTATGGAGACCTCTATTGGATTTCTTGAAACACAATAATGCAAAATTCAATTAAAACTATTAAGGTCTTTTTCATAATGGGTCCATGTTTTACAATATTATACCCTAAATCTTTATGTCACTGCATAAATCAAGAACAAGCAACTTTTTTTCAGTTAGTCATCCAATTTTGGTAAGCCTGGGTGAATTAACAACTCAATTTCCTATTTTTAACTCATATGAGTGGCACTGTGTGTGATCTTCTGCTGATCTTGTCCATCTGCTTCAAGGTTTGACATGTTGTGCATTCAGAGGTGGTATTTTATTTAGTACACCTCAAATGTAACAAGTGATTATTTCAGCCACTGCTACCTTCCTGCTATTCTCCTTTGACATCAACAAGGTATTTTTGTGTATTGCACTGCTACTGATTGGCTTATTATTATTGTTATTATTTGACAAATCTCTGTAAAATCAATAGACAGTTGTGTGACTATCCTAGAACATCAAACGTTTCTGAAAATTTATAACAAGCCCAAATATAAATTTCACCTTTGGTCATTTAAATCCCATTTCCCTCCATTATGATGCTCAACTTGAACTTTAGCAAATCACCTTCATCATGCCTAGACGTGGAGCTGCCATGTCATTGGTTGATTTGCATTTGTGTTAACCAGGTACTGAAAAGGTGTACCTAAAAAAGTGCACTGTAAAGACACAGTATTCAACCTACCTTGAAACCATACAAAAAATAAAAAAAAATCCCTTCATGTTAAATATTTGATTATTTCACTCTTTACCCCCAAAATAAATCCACTTCCAGCCTTAAGTACGGTGCTGCTGATGAAAGCCATGTGACGAAGCATTCACTTTCTCTGTGGATGTACAGTTATAACTACAGGCCATGATGTCTCTCTCTTCATATGAGACACATGCCTCAAGCCAAAACAGCCTTTCATCCTCCCAAAGCCATGCATTATTAACGGTAGGACCAGAGAGACTCACCGAAACACACATTGCGTTTTCCCAGTGTGACATTTGGCCGTCAAATGTGTGTATGAATGTGTGTGTGTGTACACATATGCTACCAAACATGTATGCTGAATTCTTCCAGTGATTAGCTGAGTAAACTGTCAGAGGGCCAATCGAAAGGCAGATGATGACAGTAAGGCAGCCATTGGCTCAGGCTCATTATTTCCACTATGACAACAACCTCTGTGACCTGCTGTCTTCACTAGTGACTCCACTGTGTTTTTTTCACCTTGTTGCACATACTAATATTCCACGTGTGATGCCATCATTTCAAGAGATTGCTGACGCAACACTTGTGTTTACAATGAACCCTGAAGCTTCCATCGACGTGTAGTGAACTTCTTTAAAATTCACTTCAATAATATCCAACTTCCAGGTCCCTCTTTTTCAATCTAAACATTAAAAACAACCATAAAAAAAAATAAATAAAAAAATAAGAAACAAGGCATTTGCCTTTCATGCAAAATACAAAACACTGCAGAATCATCCAGAAGGCATTTTGAGCTTTTGAATAAAATTCTATCAAGAATTTCATTTTTTAATTCACTTAGGAAAAAAGGAAGGTAAATAATACAGCTTGTGTTTAAAGTAATGAGTTTATTTCAGTTTAATAAAAGCAAAACATCCTATCCCCACAGCTCAATTTTACTTTAAAACCACTCATATACTATATGATATTTAGCAAAAAAGTACTTTAATTTAACTATAAATATGGCAAAACAATCTAAATAATTAATGTGTTTTCAGTTTGAAATGTACGTAGTAACATTTACAAAGGAATCTCTTCTCTTAGGTTGCACTGTTAGTCTATTTATTTTTTCCTTTTACAGTGCTATTTTTTTGTTGCGTTTTATCTTCTTCACAACATAACCAATCCAAGAAAAAAATACCATTCACCTCACAGAAGGAGCCTTTAAAAATAAAAAGCGTACAAACTAAGCTAAACAAACTAAACGAGAAAATGACACTTAAAATTTCAATGGGTGGGTCTTAAAAAACTAAAGAACACATTGTTTTATTACTTTCTTTAACTTAAAAAGTTTAGATATATTTCCTTATAACTTGGATCAAATGTTTTAAGTATCCTTTCATAAACTTCTCACAATAGTTGGCTGAACAGCTGCAACTAAGTCAAGTTTGCAGGCAGCTTATTTTGCATGTCGTTTAAAGTTTCTGTGGGTTTGAGATCAGGGCTTTATGTTTGATGTCATTGACTATTTACTGGAATTATTTGCATCCAAGTTTTAGCTTCCTGGCTAAGACTTAGCTCCAAAATCTTCACAGAATGTCTTATTTTTTTTGTTGTCTATGTCTTTACACAGAGTCTGTCTCCTTTCTGGACAAATGTGGCACCTTTTTTGACTTTCCCCATCATGTCATAAATTTGTAGACAGTCAAAATGTTTGAGGTGTGCCTTAAAATACATCCACAACTATGTATTTATTAATAAAAAATATAAAATAATTAATTTTCTGTTGTTTTGTGTGGTATAAAAAGTAGTAAAACATTTGTATTCCTAATCAAAATAAGCATAATCATGGTCTTTCTCATATGTGAATGTTGCTTGAACATTAATGCAGGCCATGTTTAAAAAAAAAATACCAATGGGCAAAACCAAGCAATTTCTCTGGTTTTCAACTGAAGAAAAAAATACATAAGCCATAAATCCTGAATGATTTTTTATAGAATAAAAAAATAAATACATTTTCACTGGCTGAGCTGCTGGGTCGTTGCTGAGCCTGTGGGAATGTGCAGTACATTGATGTTTCTAATGAAGAGTGCTGAGCTCCATTGATCCACCAGGGATGAGAGTGAGCTGTCAAAAACTATCAAGCAAGTCGAAGACCCACTTTCAGCTGCGCACAGCCGAAGTGAGCATGGAGCTGAGGCACAAAGAAAAGGAGCTAGACCTCCGATTTCAATAGCACTAACACAGACAGGCATCACTTTTATCCCCTAGAGGGGTAAAGGGTTTATTTTTTTTGAACTGGGGACAATTTTCCTTGGACTTAAATAAAGATATAAAAAAGTGAGCAAGAGCTAAAACTTTTTACTATGCACTACTCTAATAAATAGTGTTTTCTGTCTTCACTTTTAAATTTGTGAAATAACAATTTAAATCACCTCACAGTCATTTATTTTTGGAACTCTGAAGACATTAATAGCACTTTGTCAGTTTGACGATGCTTCTCAACAAAAATAACTGATATTAAACATAAAACAATTCATCTGGATTAAAGCAGAGCAAAGTAAGTAATAGTAAATCCATGTAAAATGAGATGTTGCATCTTAACTGCCAAAAGCTGAAATAAAAATCAGCTGATGAGTCTTCAAAATTTAACACACAATAATAATATGAGAAAAACATAATTAAGATAAGACTCAAGCACCTGACAGTAACTTAATTTTAACTTTTGAAAAGCAGTTTGTACATATTACCTTTGGTTTTATTTTCTTAGAATATTGTCAGATCTTTCTCTTTTGGTTTGAAGATCCTTTGAGTTTTAGTTCAGTTCCCTCTGTTAGCCTCCCTCCAAAAGTTTCCTTGCTTCCTCCCTGTCACAGCTGCACCACTTTTCCCCTGATGAATTCATCTAGTAGCCTTGTAATTTCTATCCCTGCCTTATAAATTTACTCACTGTTAAGTACTGGATTCTTCCATTTCACTGCACATTACACTACCTCTGCTGCATATACTGTTCTTCTTGTGTTTTTTATTTACTATTATTAAAAATGTTCATGATCCTCCCAAGCTCCTGTCTACATTTTGGAAAAAGTCTGAACTCTTGAGGGGATGTTTTCTCATAACATCATAATGCCCCAATTTTTTTATTTAATATTTTGATGCTTTTCCCAACTATGAAGATCAGAAGTGGTAATATTTAGATCCACGCTCTGGGGACACCAGTCTATAAGAGAAGGTGTTTTCTTCTGCTGCTGAGCATGGTCCACACATGCTGCACTGCTCTGGATCTATAATGCAGTCGTCACTGACACAGCATTTTGTTTCTTCATCTAATTCAAGTGAAAATCCCTAAAACTCCTCTCCAGAATCCAGCCCTAACTATGATAGTACTTCTCATGTCTTTTCACTATTGCAGATAGCATTCACTTTTTGCTTCTCTCCTCATTTTCTCTATGCATGTAGACAACATAAAAAATAATACCTTATTATCTTGTAGTAGCTTTAGGCCACTGACTGTTAGGCCAGTCCTTGAGTAATTTGACAAATAGACGGCCTTTCTTTAAAATCACTTCCTGCATGACTTCACTTCAATAGAAGCCATATTTCTGACGAAACTTTGGTAAACAACATATGAATCAACTACGGGGGAAATGTGCCAGGTGCAGTTTCAGTTTTGTGAATATTTAGTTTTGTCTTTTCCTTATGTCACGCATATATATACATTTAAAATACAATTCAGATAAATAAAAGAATCTATGCTGCTTGTTCTCAAGTCTTTTCCTGCATCCAGCTCCATCCATTCCACCATCAATTCCCCAGCCTTGTTTAACAGATGCATACTCATAGCATGATGCTGCCACCACCTAGGCTTAAGGTAGGGAGAGTGTGCTCACTACCCCCAACTAACACATGATGTTAGTAGAGGAAAACTAACATGTGTTGGTTTCCTACCACACATCTGTTCGAGTGGTTGTAACTTGACAAATAGTGGAAAGGTTGAGGTGTATGACTACTTTTGTATGATCTGGTATCTTTAAAGCACTGATTCATTCCTGAAGTTAGGTGTCCTTTAATGCTTTAATGATTCATAGGTCAGGGCTGCACGGCTTAAAAAAGAAACAGTAGAATAATAATACTTATAAAAGGGTCAAGAGGTGAATAGGAATGTCAAAAAGGTGGACTGAAAATGCAGACATCCAAAGAAAAACTTTAAAAGACCTTCAGAAAGTCTGGAGAATTTATGGATTTAGGATTAGTTCATTCATACAGAGGAGAAGAAAAGAAATTTGTGGCGGTTCAAAGTTTTTCACCTTTCCAATTATAGTAAAAGAAAAAAAAAATCACAAGCTCTGGCTTAACATACTTGAAAACAGAAAGAATGAAGAAAAGCTGGATAGAGAAAATTTATCAACCCAAAAGATAAAAGCCATGCGAAGTGACATATTCAGATCAAGAAACAAAACTTTAACTGAAATGAACAACAAAACAGACACACCCGTATGCAAAAGGGTGTGTTGCAACAACAGTTGCAAAGTTGTTAAAAAGGACAAGAATTCACTTAACACAGGTTCAGCAGTGCAGTCTTTGGCTTCTCTAACAAAGAGGTTAGAGGAGGTTTTTCTGACCTACATCATCTTAATTTTCCCACACAAGTGACTGTATGAGAGAAGCTGTATGCTGATCCCACATACCATAAAAAAAAAGAAAACATCTGAGTAATCTGACCAGTAAATGCAACTTAATGTCAGATGCAACAGTCTCTCAATAGCTGTGTGGCACTAGATCCACAGCAATGTCTGAGGGGCCATCATGCAATTATGGGGCGTTTGTAACTCTGCTCTTAATGCTCGAGGTACAGGGCGCTTTTAATCAGAAAAGTTGCAAATGGCATTAATATTTCAAACTTGTGTCGTCATAAGCTGACAGAAAGAGAGAAAATCTCCAGCTTTGCAAGGACTTAAGAATGATTATGAAACAACAAAAATGCAATGCGTCAGGCAAGCAGTTTCCATCACTCACTGTGGTTAACTTGTCCATACACTGGTATGGGTGAGCTTTGCATGCAGATGCATGCAAATATATTTGCACAAAATATGGCACATGTAAAAGGACTCTTATCAGTGTGGCTTTAAAAAAATATGACAAAAAAATGAGAGCATTGTTTCTGAAATATTACAATGTGAGGAAACAGGACATCAGTGTCTGCAGGACAAATGCATAGCTGTGGTAAAAAATGATACATCATGTTATACGTAGCTGTAAGGGAGGGCTGAAATGGAAACTCTAAAAAGAAGCTCCTCCACAGGAAATGTTTGGAGGCTAAAAATGCATTTGTGGTTTCTTTTCAAAGTTCTAAGCAGTTGTGAAGCAAAAGATTCTGAGTACATTAATATAATCATGTGGAAAAAGTGTCTTGTGGAAAAAGCACATTTATTTTTTGCAGTAATTGTAAATCTGTGCAAGACTTATATGACCTATGAGACCTACGTAAATCCAGCTTTCCGGATAATCGATGTGTACCATAGCTCAGGACATTTGAGTATTAATGGAACTTTTTAAATCCAAACTTAAAACAAAATTCAGGTTTTAAATTTCAGTCAACTTGAAAAAAACACTATCAACTTTATTAAACATGCAGAGTAGTGACGCAGAAAATTCAGTAAATATCACCCTGTAAATAATGGATAGAATTGAGTTGTAATTAATTTTCTTTTCAGAGAAACAGTTTGTAAGTTTATATTAAGAATACAATTAAAGAATGTACATTTCAATTGAACGATGAAAGAGAAATTGCTTTCCGCAAATAAAAAAATAGCTTAAGCATTTACACAGTTCTTGCTTTCCAGTAAGCGACACTGCACAACTCACCTTAGAAGCAGCAGTGACAGCAGCGCGGTGACAGCTCTGTTGTGTTTTGGAGAACTGCCCCGAAATTTGCGTATGCCTCCTATTAAGTTTTCAGCGCTTTTCTCGTAGATATTAATAACTTCACATAATTGGGCTAATACAGACGCAGAGGGAATATCTCGCCGTGCACTTTTGCAAATTAACTGCAACTCATGGGAACTAGTGACATTTCCATCCCATGCTGACAGACAGAACCTTCCTCGCTCTTTAAGCGGATAGAAAATAGCTTGCACTGTGTAAGATTTTCTGGTGTGTGATTGGCTGTTGTCGTCGAATATCGTTTTAGTCAAAGCCAATCACATTACAGAAAATTCAGAGCTTGAGGTGACGTGTTTATCATCACGGCATCGCCCGGCATTCCTTGCACATGTATGAAAAGTCATACCACCCGGCAGTGCTAACCTTAATACCCAGAACAAGCCAACCTAATAACGTGACAGCCATATTTTACTAAAAGGATTATGGGAGATGTAGTACTTTGACAGAACTAACTCTGCTTATGTGAAAGGCACAAAGACGGCCTCAAAACTACATTTTCACCATATTTGGCAAATTTAATAGCGCTTGCATCAGCGTGGACAGCATACGCCGGCAAAGTTAGTTCCAGAGTCACCTGTCTTCTTTTTTCGGAGAGAAATAAAAAGAAAAACAATAATCCAGTGTATAGTTTAGTAGCAAGAGGAGCTGCCACCGGCCTGATGGAGTTGTTTGTTAGTGAAGGCAACCCGCATTGTCTGAAGGTGTTAGCTGCACTGGAAGTATCAGGAGTTCAGTGCGGCGTTCAGTTCGTCAACCATGAAGGTAAACTATAGTTAGGATATTTCGCTTTTGTTTATGTGACTATATGTAAGTACTATACTCTATATTTTGTCAAAAATGGGCTTCAAGTGCGACTGAGTGCTGCAACGGACAGCTTTGATTGTGTAAGGAGAACCAAGCTAGCAGTGGAACTAGCCCCCATTATGTGTGTCAGTGTCAGAATGAATGAATGGAGTGAACAGGAAGTGTATTTGTGAAGCAACTAGAAAACTCACATCCCTGATGTGTTTGTTTTGTTGTAGTATTCATGTTCACGAAGGGTCAAGTTCCCTTTTTGTGTCATTCATAACAGCAGTTGAGTTGTAGCTAAACAGATTCTGAGTTTATAACAGTAAGAAGTTGATTTTGATCTGTTTATTATAAAGTCAGAGAGCTCAGACTGAGATAGTTTGGACAAATTCAGAGGAGAGACGATGATTAAATCGGTAGAAGAAGCCACATAGCTAAGAGGAAGACATGACATTTCTTGGTGTGAGGGTTAATGATTCAGTTGAGAGGACAAAATAGAGACAGATGATTCTCTGTAGCAGCCCCTTAAGCAGAGGTGCCCAAAGTCGGTCCTCTTGGGCCGGCATCCTGCACGTTTTAGGTCTCTCCCTGGTGATGGTAACAACCTTTTCAACATGTCAATGTTCTTCTTAGACCTTCTATTGAGTCATCATTGGATCCAGGTTCTTTAAACCAGGGAGAGAACTAAAGCATGCAGGATGGTGGGCCTCGAGGACCGAGTTTGGGCACCACTGCCCTAAAGGGAAAAGCTGATAAAATAACTACATATTTGATGTAGCTAAATGTGTAAAATTAGAATAAAAATATTGCAAAGGAAAACTTCAATACAAAGAAAAAAATATTGTTGTATCAATAATTTAAATACACTTCTTGCACATCTAAAATTAGCAGATATGGTTTGAATTACTTGTCATACATATGATCTTACCAGTTTGTCTAATCAGTGCTTAGACATTTTGGTCAAACTTCCTTTACAGTACTGCTTTGAACAGATGGATCCCCTGAGCCATCATTTCCCCTGAACTGTTTTAAAAATTGCCTGTGACATTTTTAAACACATTTCTGATATTTTTCTCTCTCATATTTTCAGGGAAGGTGGTGCCTTTCCTCCCCCGTCCAGCTGTGCCTATTCTTTTCCTCCCCAGTGGGCAGCACCTTTTCAGCTCCAACAGTATTTGCAGGTGAACTAAATTATGTAAATATCTGAGGTCATTTATCTTTGGAAGAATTTTTAAATGGAATATTTTGAAGTATACAGTAGGAACTTGTTTGGCTTGTGGATAAATTTTGCAGATCCAGTTGTAACCAGAAAGTTTATACAATGTATTTTATTTTCTGGCTGTCTGATGTTTAATCAGACTGAACCTTTTCACCTTTCTCCTGACCACAGCTGGTGTAACAGAGTCGGGTTTGTAGGCTGCTTATGTTGCAGCCTAATATCTGGATTGTAGTTTTATGGACATTTGAAAACATTGACCCTGTTGTCCTAAAAAACACTTTCTTTCTACATTACTGCTCAGCACTTAACCTTTAACTTCTGGATTATTTTCTGAGGATTTTGCGTCAATATTGGCTTCATAATGTTTATTACTTATGATGCCACCAAGTTTTGTAAGTGGTCCAATACCTACTACAGCAATCCCACCTCTTCTCTAGATGAATTTTCTTTTTAAGCAATGTGTGCTCTCAGTTGTTGTAATTTTGTTGCTGAATGAGCTCCATGTGTTTGACACGCAGGTACCTGTTTGAGTTAAATGGACCAGAATCCAGTGATCAGTGCAATCAGTGGCTTGAGTGGGAAGCCACAATTCTCCAGGTAAATTAATTCTGTTTTTCAGACTGATGTTAATAAATCTCAGCATGAAGGTGAAGAAATAATGCTTTACTTTCATTTCACAGCCTGCACTGCTACGGGCTCTTCACTTGGCAGTGCTTCAGGAAAAAGGGTCAGAAGTTCCCAAAGTTCTCCAGGGTCCCCTGAATGTCTTGGACCAAAGCTTGGCCAAGGGCAGCATGGCATATTTAACTGGGGTAAAGCATCAATGCCTACTCCCTCTAAAAAAAACAAAAAAAAAAAAAAACAGAAAATCTCAGGTTAAATAATGGAAAGCTTCACTTGAGAGGCTCAAAACAACTCTTCAGATAATTATTCCTTCCTGTTGCCATCAGACATTGTAACCTTATATTTTTTTACCTGCTCTTCCTTTCTACTACTCTTTTTCCTTTTTTATGTTGAGATCAAGTTTCCCTTTGGAAATTAATCTGTTAAATCTTTTTAATGCATCTCCAGACATATTTAAAAATATTTTTCATGCTCCTGTCATCTATGATGGGATGGAAGACTGTAGGATGTATACCTGAATATGCTCTTATTGAGGTTCAGTATGATATTGTGGAGATTACGTTACATAACAATTCATTAACAATTAAATAGATTTTTTTTTTTATCAAAAATTGTCTTGTGTCTCCTAAATTATGCTGCATTCAAGTTGTTTTTGAAGCCCGAGGTGGAAATTATTCTTTGCAAGTTAGAAAACTGAGGTGGTTCTAACTCCTCTTAGTTTCCTGTAGGGGCAACACCACTGGTAATTATGTCAAAGTTTACCTACTTTTTTCAGTTTACTTACCTAAAATAAACAAGCTAGATAAAATTTTTGGAAGTGCTTTGATTTTGCCCGACAGAGCAAGACCTTGTTCCGCACATGGTGCCTGAACAGCATGAAGAGAAGTTTGCTTTAAAAGCCTGAAAGGCAGAGATTTATTTTGTGAAAATTTTTATTTTATTTTTTTTTACCAAACAATAGGACATTATTCTTTTGAACGTATATGCATATCATTTATTTTTCAGATAGATTTTGATGATGTATACTGGCATAACAATTGTTTGATCAATAATACCAATTATTTGTAGGGAAACCTATAATTGTTAAAAATTTCTTCCCCTATGTTTAGCTTCTCTGTATCAAAATATTCTGAAATATTGTGTTTTCGTTTTTGAAATAATGTTAATAATGTTGCTTTTCTTTGTTTTAGGAAGCTGTTTCAGTTGCTGATGTTGTTTTATGGGGTGCCCTGCATCCTGTTTTATCCGTCTCTTCTCAACCATTGAGTAAGTGTGTTTAATTTTAGTAGTTGCAAAATTTTCCCTTCCTTTCCCAAATCTTATTTCCTCTCTTTCCATTTCCCTGTATCTCACTTTCAGGTGATCATAAATCAGTAAAGGCTTGGTTTGACCGTGTTGCTGCAGTGCGTGGCTGTCAGTCTGCAGCTCAGAAAGTGCTGCAGGGAAAAGGCCTGGAAGCCATGAAGAGCTACATGCAGAAGCAGCCTGCACCTCAGACCAGAGACACACAACCATGCAATGGCAGCCCTGCTGAGGTATCTGCTACATCATCACTTTGACTTTTACAAACTTGAGGTGTTCTTACTGAAAAGTATAGATTTGTAGGAACCTCAGAGCTAACAGTAACTGCACATGTGAGTATGCCTCAAGTTAAATCTAAATGTGAGGGTACAAGGATTTATTTTGTTTTCCCTTTCAAGCCATAAATGTACCATAAAAATAAAACGACTCTTGTGCATTTACTTGTGGTCTTAGGCTTGCTGCTTGTAGCATTTCTACCTATCTGGGTAAAAATTGTATTTATAAAATAACTGCAGAGCTTGATTTCAGCACCATCTCAAGTGAAACAGACTGATTCTCTTAAACTGCAACAATGAAATAATAATTGCTCTTTACGTTCTTCATATTTAAGAAGAGCACTAACCTTATAGCCTAATGGTGACTGTAATTTTCTTTTTTTACTAAATCTTTCTCTGTTTTGCGCTCAGACTGATGAAGGTGAGCGTAACGTTTCAGAAGAGGAGATGGAAGCAGCGGCTCTCACCTGGAGCAAGGATTTAAACGCCTGCTCCCATCCAACTGAAAAGCAACATCCAGTGTAAGTGATGTAAGCTCAAATACGCTGTGCTGTTTTTTGCTTGTGGCATTGTTTCAAGCTACCTCATTTCTCATGGGAGAGGATGATATGATGTTATCTTGCAATGATGTCGTAGAACTGGAAAAGCAGCTATCCAGAAACAATTTGTTTTTAAATGTCCCTACACAGTATGCCACAAGAGGGCAATCGGAATGTCCTCATCACCAGCGCCTTGCCATATGTCAACAATGTCCCCCACTTGGGTAACATCATTGGCTGTGTCCTCAGCGCGGATGTCTTCTCCAGGTAAGAATTTAAATACCTTTTTTTTTTTTCTTTTTTTTTTAAGTTTTATGTCCTCTGTTGCACCACTAAGTGTTACTTCATTTTTCCCTAGATACGGCCAGCTGCGAGGGTGGAATGTGTTGTTTGTCTGTGGCACGGATGAGTACGGCACGGCTACCGAGAACAAGGCCAGAGAGGAAGGCCTGACACCGCAACAAATCTGTGACAAGTACCATGCCATTCACTCCAGCATCTACAAATGGTTCCAGATTGACTTTGACTTCTTTGGGAGAACCACCACTGAGAAGCAGACGGAGTAAGTTTTCTTTAGGTTTGCTCTTTAAGGCCCTTGAAGAGGAAAAAATGCTGTACTTCAGAAAATTATGAAAGTTTATTCATGTGAAAAACATTTATTAACATGAAACTCATTAAAACCAGATTTTAGGACTCTAATCCTAACACTGGATGATTGTGATGTAAAGTGGAAGAATCGGCATACTTCCACTTATAAAATTACATAACATACAATAGGATTACTGTAATATTGTACATGCTGGTGCAAAAGTCTATCCTTCCTAATCAGAACTTGCTATTTCATTGTTCTTTCAGATTTCAGAACATATAAGAGCTCTGTTTGTCTCTCCTACCTGCTTTTAATTATTTTAAGCTGGAATTTAAAACCTGTTTCTCTACAAATAATTGGTATTAATGTGGGATGGTTTTCCACACATTTGGTTTTTCACACATTTCACATGTCAATAGACTTGATAATTGACAGCTGGGAAATATGTGAGAAAAGCGTATAGACATAGAAACTTGACATTTTTTGAATTCCTTAAAACAATATCTAGCAGTATAAAAATAGGCTGTTTTAGCAATATCCATCTCAAATAGCTGTTCTCTTTTAAAAAAAAAAAAGAAAAAACTTTTGGAAAATTTGTATTGGGTGACAAATTGTAATTTTTATTCATTTTTGTTGCCGGTCTTGTATTTTTTACACAGTTTCATCAAAGTTCTCCAAAGAAGAATGGCTTGTTCAGGAATCACAGATTCACCTTTGTGGAAATTTCCCATAGGCACCAAAAATCCATGAGTTTCACATGAATGTCATGTGTAGTCCTTGGGTTTCACATGTGTTTTCACATATCTCTCATGTGATTCTTTTATGTACAGTACATAAAAATGTGATTTTGCACATGGAAGATATATGTTTATTTCCATAAATTAGCTGCCATTTTAGCTTTTGAAATAATGAGTTGTTACTGAGATTGTCAAGTGTCTTATAATTTCATGGCTTCCCACACTTGAAAAGAGGGACTTGAAGAGACTTCAGGATTTCACTCAAACTTTTTTATTTTCACCAGTAAGTGTGAAATCAGTGAAGAGGTGAAAAACCTACAAAACACATATGACATTTTTAGCATACATTTTAAACATTAAGTTTAAAGTTAATAATTTATCTTAACCAGTTCCATTTTAATCTTAGACATACATTTCTTTCACAAATTTATCCATGAATTCAAGTATTAAATCATTTAATTCTGTGTTTGGTTGAGTAAAACAAAACCAACACTTTAGAAGTACATTTTCTTTTCCTCAAGACATAAGTTTTTTCATTAAATATCTTAAATATGCATTTGATAGAGGTAAGACAGCATTTGTAAAAACTAACAGTGCAAAATTGTTTCTTCAATAAATTTTGCATTCCTTTTTGTCAAATGCAAACTTGAGTCGAATTTCATTTCAACTGAGTCCAGTGAACAGCTTACCGGTAGTCCTTGTTTAGTTTAAGTCCTTTTCCCATGAAATACTGCTTTGGAGGCTGTGTTTGCCTTCCTCAGCTCTGTTGCAAAACCAGCCAAATGTTTGGTGGATTCCTTATATTAGCTGAGTTGAGGGTGCTGCTGATTGAACCAGATTTCTTTCACCTGCTGAGAAATGCTGCAGAGAGGCACAC
>CAEGAE010080050.1:0-39626 GCA_903067095.1 Girardinus metallicus | reverse complement strand
CTGCCCATGCACCTTCAACCTTGAAAGACTCTGTGGATGTAGCCCATTGGAAGCCAGCAGGGAATGCTTTAGTGAGGAAAATATCTTTTTCCTGAGCACTTTGGTCACCATTTCTGCTGACATGTGCTGTACCACTTTAAAAAAATGAGAAGATCAAATATAAATAAGATTGAAAAAGCACACAATGTATATGTAATTGTTTTACCTAAACTACTTACCTGTCTACGATATCCTGCATCTCCAGCTGTATCAGCACATCCTTCATGTCGCATCCAATAATATTCAGATCATCTCTCCGTAAGACTGTTTGAGAGAATGACCGTCTTATGACATTGCAATATATCGAAGAATACTATAACTCAATTGTGATATTTGAAGATGAGTTATTCCTCTAACCTTGTACTTTTCACTTTATTCAAGACATTTCATTCACTAGTAATCTTTTACAAATCCTTAATTCTTAAGCCTCATGATGGTACTCTAATTATATTGTCATTTTTCTTTTATTTCATGTTTGTTTTTAAGTGTCATTACATTATAAAATAACATATGGAGAGAAATACAGAATTTTAGATACAAAGGCAATAGATAATTCTATTGCCTTTCAGATCTGATGGTCTTCAAGTGCCAACATTACAACATCAGTGTTGGAGTAGCTGCGGTAAATATGGCCCTTATAATTGTAAATGGTGGGTTGCCATTAAAAAAATAAATATGTTGTACATATATTGAATAATGCTTCATAAAAAACAGTTGTTACTTCTATAAAAAGTAATTGTTGCAAAATTGTTGTCACTTATTTTAATTATGAAATATGATTATTTGTATAACTTTAAAATATGTTTCTCTTTAAGAAATAATTCAGTAATATTAGTGGGCTTGTATGTACTATTTATGATTGATTCAATAAATGTACTAGTATATATAACATTTACAGTGAGGAAAAATAGAACACCATACCAACTGTGAAGCATGGGGGTGGCAACATCATGCTTTGGGGCTGTTTCTCTGCAAAGGGACCAGGACGACTGGTCCGTGTACGTGAAAGAATGAATGGGGCCATGTATTGTGAGATTTTGAGTGCAAACCTCCGACCATCATCAAGGGCATTGAAGATGAAACGTGGCTGGGTCTTTCAGCATGACAATGATCCCAAGCAAACTGCCAGGGCAATAAAGGCGTGGCTTCGTAAGAAGCATTTCAAGGTCCTGGAGTGGCCTAGCCAGGTTACAGACTGAAAATGCAATCATATGCAAAAACCTCAATTTTTGGAAACATGTTCTGTTGTCTAATTAAGTTATAATTGAAGTCATTGGCAATATTCACCATCAGTGCATTTGAATAAAAAAGAGCAAAGCTTGCATACCTCAGACTATAATTTCAACTGTGAAATACAGGGGGAAAAGCACGATGCTGTGTTGGTATATTTTGCTGCACGAGGGACTGAAGCACTTCACAAACTTGATGGCATCACAAGAGAGGAACATTACATTTAGAAATTGAAGCAACATCTCAAGGCATCAGTCAAGCAATTAAAGGCTTGTGCGTGAATAGGTCAGACAATGACTGTACGCATACTGCCAATTAGCCACACAGTGACCCGAGGAGAACAGAGTCAATGTTCTGAAGTGTCTGTCACATAACCATGAGCTCAGTCCAAAAGCAAATTTTAGAGCTTAAAATAGTGTGTGTGAGCAAGATTTACATCTCTGATTGAATTACACTGTTCTGAGGAATGGGCCAACATTCCAACAAACTATAGTGAAAATCTTGGAAATGATGTTCATACAGTACCAAAATAAATGTCTATAAAGTCAGAATTCAAATGATGGAAAAATAATCTCTAAAAACTGTTCTTGCTTGTTGATTTGGCATTTTAGCAACTAGAAATAATTTTAGTAGTCCTGATTGACCCAGAGCAGCAAAAGCTTAATCTGGTGTACTGTCAGACAGTAAGAAAGAAAACTTTGTGTTTTTACACAGCTCAAGAACTGCAATAGACAGGAAGCCAACATGAGGTGGTAGAATTTTAAGGAAATACATGATTTATCTAACCAGAAAAGTAAAAGGTTTGATCAGTTGTCAGTAATTTCTGGATGTGTGAAAAAATCCAGACATAACCAAAATCCAAATATTAGAGGTAGCCAGGGAGTACTCCTCACTAAACAGAGGAGTCATCACTAAAGAACAGGTAGGAACTGCTTTTAAAGGGTAAGAGAACATGGCATCTCATACCACTAAAGGCAGGTTACAACCTGAAAAAGAGACTTGCTAATATTGGGGTTGTCACAAGTGCATGTAAATATCTTGTTTCAATTGTTGTTAATTTCACAGGAAAATTTCATTTTGTATATCTAGCACTAACATTGAGTATCAAGAACTGTACACTGTACAATTTGTCCTTGGTTTGTGAACTACACTAATTATTGTTTTTTTTTTTTTTTCATGTTGAAGCCAGAAGGTCTTCTTTTAAATTTGAGCAAAAGTTTGATTTTATAGCCAAACCAAGTTTAAAAACACAAAAATGATGTGGATTTTTTGACACCACAAATATTATTGATGTGTGAATGAAAATCTTCAACAAACACTACTAATCAACAGCAGATCCTCTAATTTTCAAATAATGAGTTTACAGTATATGTTTTGCCACTAATCAATACAATCATCTCTTAGAAATAGGAACAATTATAGTCACAAGCAGAGACAAATATATTTAGATTATTATTAATTATGAGTAATATCTGAACACTGATGTGAGTTTTTCCAGAGTAGTTAATTTAATTGTTGAATTTTTCCAGCACTTAAAAAGTTTCAGAAAAACCCAATGAACTTGACCACGCTGCTCGACTTCTTTCATTTCTGTTTTGACCTTTAATATTTAATTAAGTGTTTTTAATTAATGGGGTACCTTTGCAATGACCTTAGTTCTCTATATATTTACATGAACTTAATAGGTTTAGGTTGTCCAAAACATTTTTCCAGTCCTTTCTGCTATACATATCTACTAAAATATGACATATATTTAATAGACTAGTTCCTTGCTGTCTTTTTTGTTTCCTGCTAAAATGATTATTATAAATTAGGAAAGGCTACACCTTGGTCTGTTTTTAAGAAAACGAGAACTAAACGTGTTATTCTGCAATGCTCGTTAATCAGGTTGTGTGTTAGCCCTTGTGAAAGAGTCTCCTTCTACAAAGAAAAATATTTGCATTAAACTGATGTACTTTTATTACGAATGAAAATGAAAAACCATAGGTCAAATCTGATGTCAGTTCTAACCACACCCACTGATTGTTGTGATCCTAATCTTATTTATTGTCCAACCCTCCCCATAGCTCACAGAACAAGCCTAGGCACAATGTGTGTGGCTGCTTCCACAAAATATTCAGAACAGCACAGCAATGGGATGTAAAATTCTCAGGATAGTTAAACTTTCAAAAAAGGACATTTTTTTTCTTACAAGGTGTGCTGCTTTTGCAGGGTTTTTTTTCTCTCTTTCTTCCATTTTTTTATTTATTTTTATTTTTTACACATTTTGACCTTGTCTGAGAAATAACTTGGTTTCTCTGAAGGATGTGCAATTTCAAAGCACATGCAACCTGAATCTGAAATTAATGAGAATACTTGTTATCTCTGATTATTGTCCCAAGTGTAAGCCGCTGGTGTGTGGGTTTATGATGTGTCTTTGTCTTTGGGAGTTCAGACTTTAGGAACTGGATCTATTTTAGAACTCCAGGGTGCAAGTAAGGGCTCGCATGTGCATGATAAAACATTTCTTGTAGTTCTATAACTAGAACCGTATGAAGCGTATGGAGTTGTGTCTTCAAATCTACACACAAACAAATCTAGTAATACAGAAAGGCAAATATGGGAGCTCAGAAAATTTCTTGAGATGTCAATTGTTTTAGTGGAATGCAAAAGAAAAAGGCCATTACTTTTAAAAATATACCTTTTTTTTAAAGGTTTTCGCATTCTGTAATTTACTTCATCACTTACCCCTTGTGCTGCAAAAGAGCATTATTTGTTCAAACATGAACAAGCCTGAAGATTATTTGTATCTTGTGATTTATAGGGTGTGGCGTTCAAGGACGTGGCTTCCTTCTGACCTGTCCCTCCCACACTAAATCAGATTGGGATCTTGGTAATCTAAAGGATGGGTACGGGAAATGGAGGTACTTCATCTGTTACAATGTTGCTTCTAATGAAAAAAAAAATTCACAGAATCCACTTTTATCATCCCTGACACTTAAACATCCTCTTAACCTATACACCCATACACTGTATGTTGCTGTCATGTTGTTTCTGATTGCTTTTTTCCTGTCCATTAGTATGCTGCTCAGTCACACGGCTCATGGATGAATCGACTGAATGGAACGTGATCGGTTCAACTTCATAATTCCACTTTTATCAATTGATTATGTGTCAGATGCGTAAGACATAAACAGCTCCGTGGTAGGTCACTTTATTGATTTCCTCAGGACTCATGCTGTGTGCTTCTGTTCCAATGACAGGCCAGTGGCAGAAAAATCATACCTTTTGTAGTAATGATTAAATATCCTTTTTATGAAAAATATTCCTATCCTTTTCATTAAAATTACAATCATTCACATGCTGTGGAATGCAGCACCAAACCGAAGTACCTGAAACAAATCATGGTATTCACATAACTTAGATAATCTGTGTTACTCAGACAACCTTCTCTTCTCTCCTTTAGATGTATGTGGCACTAATCAAGAATTCTGCTTTAGAGAAAAACCAAATGTGTTGCTTTATTGCTATGTGATTCTCAAGGGTATGGTGAAAATTTTACATATTTCTATACAGTTTCACATTATTGCAGCATACTTTAAACTTTTGCTTCTATCGAGGAGCTGATCTGTATGCATACCTGTGTCCATGCATAATGTCAGTCCCTGGACAGACTTTCTTTTGATATTCAAAATGCATATTGAAGCATAATAAAACTGTTACCAGACATGTTTTTTTTTTTTATTCCTTTACTAAACCAGTCCTTGAGCATCTACGTGGATAAAAGTATTGCCTACAAAACTGTTGGTCTCAGCACAAGAGCTCCTCCTTTCCCAAAATGGGTTCTTACTCATAGTGTTTAAAACTAAACTTGAGTCTCATCAAATCTAAAAATGCCAGACGATGCACTTGTACATACATTTTATAGATAAACACATATTCTACCACAGATTGCAATCTCAGAGTTTACCCTTCTGGAACTGTACCCACTCATTCTCTTTGTTACGATATTCCCAGTGCTGGGCTGCTGATTGCATCACACAGACATCTGGCTCTAGATGTGCGTGGAGATGCAATTTAAACCGAACCAATAAATCTATATCAGCTGCTTTCTGGGGCTCTCAGGTGCGTCTTAAAGACATATATGTATCTTCCCTTGTCACAGCCCTGGGTAATCTGCTTTCGTCCAGTCAGGCGTCTGAGCACATGTCTAACATGTTAGGGAGAGCAGTATAAATGTGTATTTGAGTCCATTCATATATTTTCACTGTACCTGGTGATGGAGATGTTTAATATTTAAAAATGACAGTCCTGCAAGGTAATCTAAATAAAATAACAAAGACTTTATATTAGTCATAAAGCCTTTATTATATATAAAAAAAGGCTGATTTTGTTCTGTATATTTCCTGATAAAAGACAAGGGGACAGCTGCACTATTTGCCCCGGCTTAATGTTGTTCTGCCTCAGCAAAGGTTTGATGGAGCAAACATTCCCACTTTGATCACAGCCATTTCACCTCTTCTGTCATTTAAGCTCTGCTCAACAAATGATTAACCTCAAATCATTCCTACCTGAAAATAATCACTACCAACATCATTAACCTGGTTGACCTACAGTTTCTCGTTCAGCTCATTTTTCTCTATGGTTAGGCCTGTTCTCCTGCCATTCATCACTCCATTTTGACATGATTTCCAAACTCCATGGAAGAAGAAAAGCATGTCTTATTGATTTCCTGGCAATGCCAGTGACTGACCAAAAAGAAAGTGATATAATGTTCAGACTTTGGTATTGAACAGAGGATGAAAAAAGAGATTCTGTATTATTGAAAATATACATTTCTCTTTGTCAAAGGTATTTGGCTCTCTTATATCAGCTCCTAATATAGAGATATGTTACATCTCAGAATGGTTCTAAAATAAAATAAATAAACAAAATAAAGTGAGTAAGGTAGCTAAAACATTGGATGACAGATTTTGCTTAAAAAGGGAAACTAATTTGTCTCTGGCAACACTTTAGAGATTTTTGTCATTGTGTCTTGTTTGGCTTTAGTTTCTTCTCACAAGAAGCTGCCCTACATTTTATCTGCTGCCCATTAGAAGATTGTCTCCTGCTTTTAAGGGGAATAAAAGGAGCCGGTTTGATGGCTTATTACTGAACTTATTCAACTCCATGTGCTGATAATGTAATAAATCCTCGAAGCCCCATTTCTTCTGATTCTGTCAGTGCTTGGGTAATACCTAGAAGTTGCAATTGGACCATATGACTATAATATAGTCATATATATATATATATATATATATATATATATATATATATATATTCAGATAGATAGATATACAGGTATGAAAAGAGAATAGAATAATGGGTATGAAATTATGAAAAATTCTCAGAGTTGTGAAATGTTATGTTACAAGCTTGGTGTTGGTGATGTAGCAGTATTACATAATACAAAGGATTGGCATGTCACAATTTGAAATGACAAGATCAGATAAATAATGTTTACTTTAGAGCTTAGTAGTTTAACAGTTCTGGTAAAATTTCTGCTCTAATTGTGTTTAAGTTTTAACTTGGTTTTCAACAATGACATGTAATATGGATCCATGGCTGGCAAAGCTGTGCAGTAGTTGGCCACTGGTGAAATAGAAGGGAAATATTGTTCTCCACAGATGAACAAACGAAAGCATGGACTCTTAGAAATAAATAAATAAATATATAAACAATGAACCTGAGAGTGCTTTGTTTCATTTTCTTTTTCAGAGGGAAGCACAGGAAGTGGTGTTTTTGACATTTTCATCACCTTATTTTGTACATAGTTTATGATGATGATCGCATATGCCAAGACAATAATTGGTTGCCTTTTTATTTCCTTCAAACATTTTTATACAGGCACCACATGTAATATTTTAAATGACCCGTTTGTCACTTAACTGCTCGTTGTTTTTTGTTTTTTTTTCTGGTTAACCTTTAGGTTTATTAAAAGGACACACACACACACGCCCACACACAAAAAAGCATCGGTTGTCATACTACACAGAAAACATTAATTTCTCTTATTTGCAAGTTTCCAGGTGGGGCCTTGGAGACGTTTACGCTGCAAAAACACAAAATCTTGCCAGGTAGTTTTGGTCTGGATTCTGGTGGAAATATTTTGGCACACTTGAAATAGGACAAAATTAACTTACAAGAAATGCATGTCATTGTGGCCTTTCTTCAGCAAAACTAAAAGGAGAGTTTTAGTCTTAAAAATGAGTATGGATTCCAAATGTATCACTGTCTAAATAGTTATTCAGTGTATTGTATAGGACACAATTGCTCTTCTTCTTGAAAAAAGAAACTTCAAACAAAACTTCCTACTCATCCCAGTGCTCTGAGGCAATGTTTTAATTTCCTATGACAGCACCAGAACACTTGTACACAAAATGTTGCTTGCTGCCGTTTGTTGCAGAAGAACACAAGGAGTGAAATATCCTTACAGGGTTTTTATCTCTGACATGTCTCAGTTGAAATTAAAATTTTAACTGTTGTCATACGGCGACAAGAAGAGACGGCTCTCTGTGGAGCAGCGCTTTTGTGAGATACAACTCGTCCTTCATGACTTCACAAACAAAAGGAACCACCTGTCAAAAAAGACATTTCTGAATTGCTAGGCCTTTAGCGAACAGAAACAACACTGTGCAAATCCATGTTTTAGCCATGACGCAGACACAAATAAATTCGCCTCAGCCTCTTGAAGATAACCAAAAATAAAATAAAAAAAAAACTAAGCCAGGCTTCAGTTTCAATGTTGGATTAGACATCCCTTCTTTAATTTTACATCCCAGGTTTTTATGCAAAATGTGTAGATTAGTGATTGTTGTACACCAGTGGTTTAAGAACTTTGACCTTAATTGAAATAGGCTTGAGTTACATTGTGAAGTCACTTAATACTCATTATTTTCATCCAGTTGGTGAAGGTAAAGACACCATAATTCTGTATGTCAGCATAGTGTGCCATACCAAAGTGCTTTTTTCCAACACATTCAGGCAAACATAATTCAGTATGAAACATTTCTTTGGATTTTGGCCTCTTTCATCATGCAAGTGCAGTCAGTCAAGGACAAAAGTCAAGCTTTTCTTTCTTGTCCACACTGGCATAAGCACAGGCAGTGTGTGTGATTTGTTATATCAAATGCATTTTCAAGGATACAACCCGTTTTTATAATGGTGCCAGACTGCTCATTTGTTGAGAAATGCATAAAATTGTTTTTTTACGAAATACAATCGTACTTGTGAACTAGGCCAAATGCATGGTTCTCTCTTGGACAAAATATATTTACATAAAGACTCTGCCTCAGTTAACCTGTGCTTTACCCACCTTTACACTTAGTTTTGCTCATAGTCTTCCCCCTATGGACCCATCAGAAAACCGATGTGCACGTTACTTTTCTGACATGGAGACATTTACAAGGCAGGAAGAAGGAATTAATTCCTGAAACTGTGATACATATGAAGTAAAAAAAATATATTTTTTAAGTACTAAACTGTACGCTCATTGGCCACCTGATCAGATGTCTTTTCAAATCATAAGATAAAAATGGAGTCATCCAATCTCATTGCAGCATTTTAATACCATAATACTTACTGTGAAGACAGCTGACTGAAGTTAAAACCATTCAAATCAAAAGCATCAGAGAGGGAAATAAATTAGTTTTAGGGACTTTTCAAGATGTGACAAATCATCTTGATTGCCAGAGACTGACCAAAAAGAAAGTGATATAATATTCATACTTTGGTATTGAACAGAAGATGAAAAGAGAAAAAGAGATTCTGTATTATTGAAAACATACATTTCTCTTTGCCAAAGGGATTTGGCTCTCTTGGCTATTCAGTATTATAGACACTAACAGTTTTAATGTTACATCTCAGAATGGTTCTAAAATAAAATAAATAATTAAAATAAAGTGAGTAAGGTAGCTAATGTATTGGATGACAGATTTTGCTTAAAAAGGGAAGCTATTAGATGCTAAATAACACTGACTAATGAGTTGGCAATAAAGCACACACAATGACACCAGAACAGGTATTAGGCAGGATTGTGGGATCAGAACTATCTAACAAAGGCAACATGGCAAATAAGGCAATCTCAAACAAAGAGCAAGTGAGACTCCGAGCAGTAATGAGGCTAGTGTTGGACATACAATGGGAAGTAGGGAGGTGTAAAATCAGGTAAATAAACCAGGTGTAAAAATACAAGAGCACCTGGTAGACAAGTAAAAAATGCACTGTGGAAAGGATGAATATTCCTGAATGGGGAAAATTATGAACGGCACCACTCAAGAAGACTAATTATACCTCTTCCATTAGACAAAGATGTTAAAGCCCCCTTGTAATTAACAATTCAGTATGCAAATCAGGTCGCCTGTAAAAATCTGATGCCTCCACTATGTTTTATTTGAGTAAAAATGGAGACATCTCAGGTCAAACAAGTCTGTTTTTTTAAATAAATAAATGCTTTATGAAAAGGCAAGCACTTTCTAAACTCTAGTTGTTAATTATATCCTGCAAAATGTTGAAGTCTCTGTCAGACTTCGGAAAAATAGACTTTTATAGATTTTGATTGAATTAAATATTTTATTAAAAGTTATCTAAGAAGTGCCACCCATCTGTCCATCGATCTTTGTCATTCATCAACAAGCTATAAGTGACCTAAAGTTAGCAAAGGTCATTAGTTCATCAACTTGCACTCAAACCTACAGCCTATTTAGACATCACCATTTTACCCAGCCATGCACAGAAAAACACACAAACACACACAAACTGCACACACGTGAGATCTAAGCCTTAGACCTTTTTGCTTCGAGGTGACAGTGCTGACCACTACATCACTGTACGGACATTGCACTATCCAATCTCTTAAAATTACTTTTAGGAAGAGGTAGCAAAATAAAAGTTAAGTCATCAATTTTAGTTGAATCACTTTTTTTTCCTGATTTCATTTATCCAGCCACATGTGACACCGTTGCCCTTAAGGTCAGAAGCTTTAATCTCTGCTAGGTTCCCATATGGATTACTATGAGTCTCTCTGGAAGCAGTTACAATTACTTTTATTACTAACCTCAGCGACATCATGTCGCCCCGCTTCTGTGCACTGTTTTTCCACCATCATACTTAAGAGGATTACATCAATTTTAGGAGCAGAAAATGTCAACACGTAACCCAGCAGATGAAATCTAACCTACACCATTACAACAAAGAAAACGTTTTTGAGTCCCATATACTCAAGGGTCTATACAGCATAATCTGTTTCAATAGACTGGTAAATAAATGTTATTCTAAAATAAATCCTTCAGGTGTGAGAAATTTCTTTCCATTGAAGAAATTGTTAACTGTAATTAGGGTTCCAAGTCCACAGATTCAGGAAAACACACTATGCTGAGCTTGGCCGTTTCTTGCTCCCAGCATAGCAGGGAACTCTATTGTAGTTGTAGAGATTTTTTATTTCTTACTAATTATTATTAATCTAAAACGTGTGGGCCAAAAGAACCAGAAAAATCTGGGATAAGCTGATTAGGCAATTTGGCAGAAAAACCCAACTACTACTCAGACTAAAAATTTCCTACCCCTCAATATCTGGGGAGCCCTATTGGGGAAGACAATGTGTTTTCACTAATGACTCCTAAATTGTGGGGCCTTTCCCAAAGAACCTTATATCAGCTCAATCCTTGAATGACTCTACCTCACTTTTACAGTGGCCATGCCCCCTTCTACTAAACTAGATTATTTTTCTATAACAAGATAAATGCAAAGCTTGGATTACTCCTCCTACATTGTAAGATGGATCGGCGTTAACACATGGTGCATAACGTTTTATGAACCTAGTCAGTAAAACTAAATTTTTTTTAAAATTGTTCAAGTGACACAAGAACAAGACTTTTATTGCACACTAGCACAACATTTAGTTCTATATCTCTATCATATCTTATGATTACAAAGTAAGTATTGAGAGGATTAGAGGTCGCCACTTTACATTGACGTTTATGCAGCTTTAGTAAAAGTGGCGCAATATGGTCATATACCAAAACATGAATATGATTGAGATAACATTGTGCATAAACTAAGTGTTCAAAATGCAATAACCCAAGTAGAGAAATTTCAAATGAGGAACTATGTAAATAACCTTATGGCTTTTTTTTTTTTTGTTTCGTGACATACCTCAAGAGCAAGGTAAAATACAATCATATTCTTAGTTAGATGTAATTTGATGTTGGACTAAAACAATTGAAATCTTCTTTGGTGCAACTATGACACTTGTCAGCTTATACGGACAAAACTTTTTCTGAGATTTTGATTCATTTGCTGACAGACAACCATACGCAAAGATTTATTTCTATTGTGCACTGCGAACAAAGCTGAAGAAAGTAAAACTCCTAAATCAGTTCTTTCATAAATCCATACAAAAACAACTTTGATCTTGCTGGGCTTCAGAATCAAATAGCATTTTGTATTCTTAGACATTAAGCTAAAAATGAAAAAAAGGAAGGAAGAGTGGGAGCACAGAATGAGAGGTAGATCCACACACATTCATTTTTTCTTTAAATTGTCTTATAATTGTTAGTGCTTTACAAGTCTGCAAAGTTTAAAAGAAACAGATCGCATAATGAATTGAAAAACATAATAATAATTTGAAAATACATGTATTTTCTTTTTGTTTTGGTTGAATTTTAAATAGAGTTTTATCCAGAAACCAGCCTGAGGGTTCTTTCTATTTACAAAGCTCTTTGCCTAACTTGTTCATTATTTGAGACGAGAGCAGGTCAGGTTTGAAGTATGCTGGCAGAGGTCACTGTTGGCTGTCACTGTACAGACAAGGAGAGACAAAGGCAAAGTCAGGATACATAAACAAGGCAACATGACTCACAAGTGCTGCTGGTGGGTAAAAGGTCGCTCACTCCTGCTAATCCACAAATATGCCTGATGTCTGCACTTTGTGCAACACGATAGCAAGATTTCATTACAGAAATTTGGTATCACCATGCTTTTTTGTAACTGATCGTTCTGTCCAGTGGTGTCACAGCAAGCCAGTAACATACAATAACATCTCTGATGATCTGATGTTAGTCTGTAAATTTGCTATGTTCAAATCTTTTAATGGAATAAATTGTTTTCTTAAAAAATAACTTGACAGATCTTGTAGTAAGAGCTTATCTTATGTCATTTTGAAGCATTTTTCTTCATTTTTCAGTTTGATTTAACACGGTCTATGTTAGCCGCCACTTGTTTTATCTCTTAATTTCAAGTATTACATGCATTTATTTCCTATATCCACAAATTCTGGGCTAACTGTATATCTAATTTTATATATTTGAAATTTTGTATCAGTGATACAGATGCTCTTTGAATCTTGCAGGGATGGTTTACCTATCAGGGGCTGTTTAGGACAAAATCTATGTTTTGTCTCTCACACACTACTAAAAACTAATACACACACACAAAATATTAAAATTGCACATATATACTATTAAAATGTCACACACCTACACAAAATACAAAAATTGCACAGACACTACAAAATTATCATATGCATACAATTTTTCTCTCTCACACACACAAAATACTAAAATTGCGCACACACTACTAAAATATCACACACGCATACAATTTTTTTTCTCACATGCAAACTTGGAAGACTAAGATTGCACATAAAAATTAATAAAATATAGACTAATTTTTATTATGTGAGAGACCGTTTTTGTGTGTAAGAGGGACTCAATTTTTGTATGTGTGAGAGTTGTCACGGAAGAGGCGGGGCATAATTTGGAGATCAGATTGCTCATGGGTTGATATAACAGTGAATGTAGCTTCTCGTTGGATATTGGAGCTCCATGGTGTAAGTGGCGTTTAGCTCCAGGTTAATCCGATTTATGAACGCTAATTTCAGCCAGCCATTCTCTACCGCTCCCTCCTCAAGCGCTCGGCGGTTACTTGGGCGTTAGAGCTGGAGTAAGCAGCCTTAGAACCGGCGTTATAGCTGGCGTTAGAGCCGAAGTAAGCGGCCTTAGTACCGGCATTATAGCCGGAGTTAGAGCCAGAGTAAGAGGCCTTAGAACTGGCATTAGAGCCAGAGTATGCGACCTTAGAACCACAATAAGCCTTAGGTGAACCTCCGAGCGCTTGAGGAGGGAGCGGTAGAAACGACTAGCCGAAATTAGCGTTCATAAATCAGATCAACCATGAGCTAAACACCACTTACTCCTGCTCTAAAGCCTTACCCCAGCGTCAGAGACATAAGTGAACTTCCGAGCGTTTGAGGAGGAAGCGGAGCTAACGCTGGAGTAAGGCATTAGAGCCAGCTCTAACGCCGGAGTAGAGCCCTAAATGAACCTACGAGCACTTGAGGAGGGAGCGGGAGAGAACCGCTGGCCGAAATTAGCGTTCATATATCAGTTTAACCTTGAGCTAAACACCGCTTACACTGTGGAGCTCCAGTATCCAACTTGAAGCTAACATCACTGTGGTATCAACGCATGTGCAATCTGGAGATCAGATCGCATGCATGGAGTATGCAGTATGCATGGAGTATGCAGTATGCAGAGTCTCTGCATACTGTGGTGTTAACAATTAGTAAATTGATTTGTTGTTGCCTTCTACTCAGACCCCCCTTCCCTACAATAATGCCACAGTCAAAGTACATACACCCAGTCAAGAGCAAACTGGGACAGTGTGCATCAGATATAGACACTTTAACTTGTCGAAGACCTGGTACTCAAAAATCCAGTTCTGCAAATACTGGATGTGCCTCCATATTGTCCCAGGCTAATTATTTAATTATTTTTAATTAGCTTTCAAACATATGGGTATGCTTTCACATAACTATTTTAACAATTTTCACCCGAAGTCTAAAGTCACACATATTAACCAAATTGATGCATGTCCACCTGTAGGTTTATGTGCCCATTCTAATTAGGATGTAGAGAAAGCACTTTCAAATCTATTACTGTAAGAAGTGATATTGAGTGCACAGAGGTCAGGCCAAAATGATAATTAGATGATAAAATTGATTCCAGCTACTTGTTCCATTTGCTTCAGGCCTTGCTTGTCCTATTTCCATTCTTTTGTCTCTCCGTATAGTTTTCCCTCCATCTGTGGTGGAGGCTGGCCACCATCAGAGTATGGAGGACGTCACTGAGCAGTGGTGCACCCGCACAGACTTGAGGGAATAAACCGGTGGAACATGGAGCTATTTTGGTTGCGCTTCTCTGTAACTAGGTCTACGTGATTAAAAGAGTGGCGCCTATATGCCCAACACCTATTAAATTTCAAATGGGAAGGTGTTTCATGTTTTATAATAGTAATTATCACCAAACTAAAATTATTTTCACACAATTTTTTTTTCTCATTATGTCTCAAATACAAACACATTCCTGTTTATTTATATTCTGGACTTCTTCTCTCTTTTTCAGCTGGTGCTAAACATGTAGTGCAAATGCCACATTGACTCTCATGGGCTTCCATATCTAACCCAAATCCTTCTTTTAACTTGAAAAATTGCTCACTGTGCTAACCACAAGGGACTTGGAAGAGAAATGCCTATTCTTCCCAACACTGCTGCTTTAGGTTACTTACTGTAAGATCTCTCTTCATTCTGTCTTACTTTATTTTCTGTCTCCCATTGCTTAAGCTCTTCCTCTTCCACTCCCACCATAACAACCGCTCGACTCCTGAGATCTGACCATCATGCAGCCTGACCAGCTTCAGTGTCACGGCTTTTTATTCTACACAGTCAACATGGCAAAGAGGTTTGTTGCGGAGGCCCAGTTAAAACAGTAAGCACTGGGGCAAAGCCTAGTGGGGCCATGCTGAATGGATGAGCTGTCAGGCAGCCAGTTCTGTGATGAGAAATCCAGGCTTCCTGCAGGCTCAGAGGGAAAGGATATTGGTTCCTGTCGACTCCCCAGTAAAAGAGTGTCCCATGCCAGAACTACCCTGAAGATGGCTTTGAAAGCAGGAGGGGTATTTGTCTGAAGGAATAGTGTGAAGCTGTCTGGGGATTATAGACTTCATTTTTACTTTCAAGCCTGGCACCTATTTTACATGTACATGCACACACACACACACGCACCCCCACACCCCTACCTATAAGCATGCACACACACACACAAACAGCATGCATCCATGTCTCAAACTGTCTTTAAATTTCTTGATTTTATGAAACAAGAACAATGGAGATACATTTTTGCACTTACTGATTGGATTGCTACTACATTGAATCTTTTCTGCAATATCTTTGATCCTCTCAATTCTATATTTCTGTTTAAATCTTTTTACAATTATGTCTCAGGAATGTTTGCTGTGAGATGTGCCCCAGGGAGTCCAAAAACTGACATCAGACTCCGGGGGAAGATAGAGAAAGTAGGAGGGCAGGATAGTAGAGAGGATATAGAGGGAATAAGGAGACAACTGGGGTTCCCATGAGAAATAAGATGACAATGGTGTCTGATAACACGACATGGAGTGACAACACAGAGAAGCATTAGTTGGAAGAGAGAAATGAGGATGAGGACAGAAGTTAAAAATAAGGAGACAAACTGACAGTTGGGACCAAAGGGATGCCAATTTCAGTCTCTCTATTCTTCTTGTGAAAGTAAACTTCCCAGTTTTTGTTATTGCATATGAGGCACACATCACATATGCATCTCATTCTGCTTCTTTAAGCTCCATAATGAAAGAAAGCTGACTTTTGGTTTCCTTACAATTTGAGCCAATCTTTGTAAGATGTCCTTTCTTGCAAAACAGTCTTTTTTTTTTCTTTACAATAATATTATTTGAAGTCTAGTGAAACTTTGGTTTCACTTAACATCTATTTGACAGTTAAAAAAAAAAAAAATCAGTCAAACAACTAATTGACCAAGAAATAATTTAACCAATTCACTAATCAATCACTCCATGACCACTAATACATTTATATACAATTATAACATTTATGCAGCTTTCATTATTTTTTTCTTGTATATTTCCATTAAAACATGACACATGCAATGTTTTATTTATTTATTGCAAACATCCAGTATTGCCACATGGTGCAGATGAGTCTATCAAGCAATGCCTTACTGCATTAGAACAATTAAAAAAGGTTTGGATCACAGGAGTCAAATCTTGGATGACAACAACAATTGTTGGAAAAAAGACAGACAGTCTGCCTTTCATATATTTAATTTATTATTTGTAGAAGCAGGTGTTGTACGTAATTGCCCATAGCTTGCAAAAAAGCCAATAAATGTCAGGCAAGTTGGACTGTTTTATGTTCTCTAACTTGTAAAGTTTACTACATGATTTTCCCGTTTCCATTTTTTGTTCCTGCTCTCTGGTTCAGGGTTGCAACTTATCTGAAGCCTATACCAGCTGACAAGGTGCAAGAGAAGAAGTAGACGTTAAACATATCACCAATCTATCACACTGCCAGACTACACAGGCACAACACAGTAAAAGATCGGTCTAGACCGTGAAGGAATAAAAGTTAAAAAAGCCTACTTACATTTCAGGTTGTATTTTCAAATAATGACTGTTGAACTAAGTGAAGCTTAGGGGTGTTTTAAAAAGAAAATACAAAGAAAGAATAATCCACAAACAGCTGTTTGAATCAGCTATAATGTAATTTGCTTCAACTTCAGTTAGAAAGTGAGTTTCGAAAAGTGAAGGAAAAATATGCAGTGTGAAGAGTACACACCGGAGAAACAATAGGACAGAATTAGCTCAAAAGGCCAGACACACTAAAAAAACACTGCTCTATGGTTAAAGAGAGAAGGCAGGCAAAGTAAAACTGTTGAGATGAGTCGAGAGAAGCAAGAGCAGGAAAACATCAGTGGATAACTCATCGCAATGCAGTGCAGCAGAGCCGCTCCCAGCCTTCTCAACGGGAATCCCATCTTTAGAGCTCAGAGCAGGTAATAGGAATGCTCTAACCATTTCTGTGGTGAGAAGAACAGGAAAAACTCCGTGTTCTCTCTAGAAGCCATAGCTAAACTCTGATTCAGCAGCAATCCGACCATGCACACCAAAAAAAGATAGTTTAAAACTTGCCTACAATTTATGGTAGCAGGCTTACATATCTACTATAATTTAAAACACAATCGTGAAAATTTAATTTTACAACAAAACTTTTAAAACTCAAGAACAGGAAGACCACGGTAATTAATTAGCTGTGAATCAAGGAAAGAAAATGGAGAATCCGGCGTTGAAGATAAAAGAAATTCAGAATGAGTGATATATCAGCTGAAACACATGGGGATGATGAAGCAGCACAGGTGAATGACATGAGTAATGATGACTGGTGTTAAAACACTGCAAACGGGAGGCAGATTAACAACACGAAAGCTACTAAGAGAACAGAAGAATAAACCAAGAAAGACCAAGGAATCAAAATAGAAATGCACAACGTACAAAATGAAAGAACAAACTAAGAAACTAAATACAAAGGAATAAACCAATATGGCAAGAACCTTTGATAAATACTTAATACAAGGGACTACATATATGCAGAATATGACAAGATCTGAACTGAGGTAACACAGGGGAACATGATTGGAAAATAAAAAGCCAAAGGGAAAATTATTCATGAAGGGGAACACAGTAAATAAAAATAGTTCTCAAGGAACAAACTAAAATGGTAGGAACTATTAACCCTTGTGAGATCCTAACATTCTGTTTTCTTCCCTTGTCCCACGGGTCAAAAATGACCCGCTCTAACAAAAGCCCCAAAATAAAGCAGATTAATTGAATTTATGTCCAAAATCTATTTTGCATGATGAAACAATCTGATATTTATCAATTCAACTCAATCTAATAAATTTTTTATCATGTATTTTTGTTACACACTACAAAAAGACGATTAACAGTACTACACAATTTTTTTCTTTTTACCACAAACTAAGTGTTGTAACAGTTTTCTTTACACAGTAAAGGTTTATTATTGTAATTATATAAATGTGAAATTAATACTTCTGAGTTAATTATACTGAAAGGGAAAAAAAGTCAACAATTTGGAAATTTTTAGTCAACAGTTCATTCCTTTATAATTTTGTAGGAAGTAAAACATAAAAATACTTCTCGTAACACAACAAAACAAAATGTAGCTTGATTTTGTGAACAATATAACATCAGCTCTTATGTTGTGTCTCATAATTATGAAATGTTCAACAGAAGATGAACATAAGATGAAAAACATCTTCACGAGATGATGTTCTTCTCATGAAGATGTTCTTATGCTGAACATCCTCAACACAAGATGAAGAACATTTTTTGTTCAACATAAGGTGTTGAACTTATAAGATCTTCTTATGTTGAACATTTTCAATATAAGCCGAAAAACATCCTATCCTTCCCACCCCACGCTGAACTTTAGATGAAGAACATCCCCATGAGATGGAGATGTTCTTCATCTTATAAAGATGCTCTTATGATAAATATCTTCAACATAAGATAAAGAACATCCTATGCTTAACTCCCCACTTTGAACATAAGATGAAGAACATCTCACGTTGAACACAAAATGTTCAACACAAGATGTCCAAGAATATCTCCATATCATGAAGATGTTCCTCACCATATGAAGACGATCCTACGTTGAACATCTTCAGCACGAGAATTTGTTCAACATAAGATGTTCAACTTCTTATGCTGAACATCTCATGTAGGACAGTATGTGCAAACATACAACATAGCACCTGTTAGTGAAACATCTACTCATGGCTTCAGCAAAGAACCAACGAGGGGTACTCAGATTCAGCATCCCTTCATATCCTCTATATCTAATTTGTCTTTATTATGTCTGATATAGTTTTCTGTTGTGTTTGGGAATTTGCGTGATGTGGGAGATTAGCTGCAGATTGAGAGTGCAGGTGCAGGTCAAATGCAAGTTCAATTCGTACATCAATCCAGTTTTTTTTTTATATTTGTGTGTGGATGTGCCTTTCAACTCTTTTTCTGGTGTTTAAATGCTTTTATAATGCACGGGTCCAAAATGACCCATAAGACAATCCTTCTACCCTAGTGGAAATATAAACAAAAACAAAGTATTACTTTTTCTAATGACGGGGTCAATTTAGGAAAAGTCATAAAATTTCAAGTCGGAAAAAGATCGATTAGGATAATTTTTCTACAGCTAAACATGGTAATGGGTCACTTTTGACCAGCAAGACAACACAAGGGGTAAGCAAAAGTTACCCAATAGAAATCAAACAAAAACCCGAACACCTGAGAATCGTGACACAATTGTGAAAGCTCAACGATCCTGCTTTGGCAAAGTCAACTCAAGGTATTGTTCTTTCATCTCATCAACTTAAATAGGTTAATTCCACCCTGTCCTCTTTATTGGTTTTTGGGAACACCTGTTTGCAAATAGTTCACTAAATAGATCAGTAATCAGCTGAAGCTATCTGACTGTGATTCGACAAAAATAAAAAGTAAAACATTTGACTAACTGCCTCTGAGGGCAGCCCGGGTCTCACCACTCATACTCTTTGCAGATTTTATGCCAGCTAACTCTGCCAACTGTGCCCAGCTAAAAACAAGACTTTGCCCAATTGGAATTCCTGGGTTGTAGCTGGTAAAATATAATTTAGTGTGTCATGATCAGCTTAAAAAAAGATAACCTTTTACCAGTTTTCATTAAATGATTACTGAATTTGACAGTTTTGAATTTGGGTTAAACTGGACTGCCTGTAACCAGAAATGAATATGACTCCATTACTTGACTGTGATGGAATGAGTTGTTTGTGTCATAAACTGCTGCGAGATTATATTTGTCGTAATTCGATGCTATGAAATTAAAATGTCCAATAGAAACGGTTCCATATTTTGTGAATAGGACAAAATGTAAGACTTAGTGAAAATGGTTTGAACCAGGATCACTTTGTGTACTAATGTAATTTCTTTATTAATTCTCCTTGTCAATTTTATCATGCTTAGGGTGTTGCACATAGCTCTGTATATATTTGAACTTTACAAAAGCAAAGCTTTATTCTTGATAGAAAAATAAGTCAGCTTTTCAGGAGGAATCATGTCTTTCTCTGTTGCTATCATTGCTACTTGTCTCTCATCCTGCTAACATAATCAGCGGCATAATCAGCTCAATCTGTTTGTCCTGTGCCACTGGTGGAATTGAAGCCGCGCTTGCCAGCTTTCCTGGATGGCACTCACCAGCACATTGAATTCAGATCAATTGGTATTCACTAGGCATCTCTCACTGCCTTTTTGCATTTGTCAAATCCTGGCATGAAAACAAGTTCTCCCATGCCCCTGGTTGATGGGTCATCTGGTTATAATCTGATCCATTACAGCAATTCTATGTGCTGCTTTGGTAAACTTTCACTAAATGTGCGCAATCCTGTCCTCACGTTTGTCCCATATCTCCACTTTGTTTCTTCCACTCACAGAGAGCAATATGCAACAACCACATCCCTGCCAATATGGAAAAATTACACCATGACTAAACACAATTTCACAGTGAAAATAGAGATTTAGCCACAACAGAAATTGTTTTTTTGTTGTTATTGTATTTTTTTCCCCCTTTGGGCAGTGCTGAAAATTTTGGGTCATGGAAAGATAATCATCTACAGCTTCCAAAGATTAGGAAGCCAACCACTTTTCCATGTCTTATGGTAATGAAGGGTTGTTTTTTAATAAGATACTTCTATCACAGAACTGTTCTTCTAATATCTCAGCCTAAGTGGTGATGGGGGAGGTGGGTCATTAAGGTCAAATCCAGATTAAATTGCTACTTACTTTTTAATCCTGAACTTTTAACAGTCTAGTCTATGGAAACACAACGTTTTCATAGATGATTATCATGAAATAGCCTTTTTGTTGAAATTAAACTTGTGCCAGGTTTAAATATTTGCTTTTAACTCTATGTAATAGGTTGTACAAGTGTTTCTGTTATTAAAAAAAACTTAGCAAAAGACCATCTAAATCTGAAAGTCTCAGAGGTACAATGATCAAAGGCTGTAGGTTAAATATTCCCTGTGAAGTAGCTTTATCAGACCAGATCTCCTGCACCTGAGATCTCCTCAAACACCACTTTAATTAACAGATGTGACTTATCAAATATGTCTTTGAGACTATTAAAATATTATTTGCATGTTTAATGAGCCATGTGCATGAAGCCAGAAGTTACACTTAATGGTATTATCATATTTTAATGAGCACTTCTGTTACATTGAGGAACAGAGGCTCACTAGCGAGGCTGTTCCAAACTTTAAGGGCTACTCTAACGCTCTTATATCACTCATGTTTGGAGTGTTATTCTCAGCATTAACAAGAGAAGTCACATCTGCTCAAGACTTTCCCTCCTCACCCTTCAGAGGTCCATCCCTTCTATTTCCAAAATTAAGCAAGAGCGCTAAAGGGACCACAGATCGATGAGCACTCACCAGCTTTGCCATCTGGCCTCGGTTTGTTTTCTTAGCAAATGAAGATGATCATTGAGCAGAGTTGGTAATGAAACTAAAATCTACTGAGTTGCTCCTGTGTCACTCAGCCCCTCTGCATTCCGCATCAAACTTTATAGGAGAACAGATACTGCAACCCATTAAGTAAGCAAGAACAACAACATGAGGACTGGTAATATTTACATGTGTTTTTTTCTTCTTCAGATTTTCTTAGAACATAATTTATTTTGCTATTCTTATTGACTAAATTTGTTTCAAATAAAAATAAAATGCACAACACTAAACTCAAACTTCTTCAGATACCTGGATTTTATGTTTAAACACATTGCATAAAGAAAACAAATTGTATATTTTGTAGTTTTAGTTTTGTATTTTATTTTTATTGGATAATATAAACTGATACATTTCAGCTGAACATTGTTAAAGATGTTTCAGCCTGTTTGCCCCAGTTCCTGTTTGCATTGCTGCAGCAGGAGTAAACAAGATGTGGCTGCTCTGATATGCACTGTGCTGCCAACTGTTTTATTTTTCCTGCAGCAAGACCCTTTACTTAGATGGCACAACACACCCAGATGGTAATCCCATTACCCACACCAATGCATCCAACCAAAACAACCGGCAGAAGTCAGATAGAGACTAAAGAAACAGGTCTAGGCATTTCTACCAAGAGTAACCAACCACACAAATTCATGGTCACCTTTCTACTTTCACCCATCAAGAGATGAAGTGTCCAAAATAAAAAGCCTGAAAAAAAATCTGAAAACATAAAGAACTGAATAAAATTATAATGCCCAATGAAAACTTACAAGCTAGAGCACATAAGCTATTTAACCCAGAAACATTCTGTCACAACAGTACATTTTTGAATAATATTCCACTTTCCTCTGTTAATGCTGAACATAAAGGTATGAAATATGAAATCTGTAAAGCACAAATCATAAACATTCTTTGTGATCTAAGCTGAGGGTATCTAGTTTAATATTTCTGATCACAGGCCAAAGCAAGTTATAGTTCTGCAACCATTTTCATTCACTGATTCAAAAAGATGCATCCAAATTTTTCATCTCTGGGACTTTTCAAGACCTGAACAGAGATCCATCCGTCCTTCCATCCATCTTCAATAACTCTGTTTATCTGTTATTGCATAGCTTCTCTTTATGATCTTGTTTAAAGCATATTTCAGCAGGACAAATCTGAAACAATACTTTTAAAATCCATTTTTTGCAGAAGTCCTTCAAATATTCTCTAGTTTTTTCTGAAGTGGTCTTGAGCATTTTTTTCTCAGGCTTTTGGAGTGCATTTTTTTTTCTATGAACAAAAGCTGAGTTTACAGTCATTTTTAATCCAATCATTTTAGCCACGAATGCCACCCCAGTTGGCAGTGCTACCCTTAGTTCATCACTGTAAAATATGATGTTGGGATCAAGTGCAGAGAAAGTACAAAAATTAGGAAATAACCCATACATTGCAGAATTAGTTTAGAGCCTTATGAAATAATTTAAATCTAACAGAAAGTTTACAAAGCTACTGGAAAAGTAGGAAAATTAAACATAGCCTTAAAACCATAGATGTAATAGGAACAGCAGCTATATATATATATATATATGTTTTAGTTTTCTAACTATGGCGTCTTCTGGAGGGAGATTAGAATATATTTTTTAAAGGAGACCTAATCAAAAAGGTACACCATTTCAAGTAAGAAGGTATATGCTTAAACATTGACATTCACATCAAAATAGATCAACAAATTAAAACTAATCAGATTGCTTTAAATGTAACAATGTGTAGTGTTGGATTACAATTTATTTCTTTTCTTACAGAAGTCTTTAAACTTTCCCAGAGTCAAAAGCATTTACCTTAGTGAACTCTCAAGATCATTTTATGACCATAGTGCAAAATAAGAGAACACATTTCAGTCAAGTTTAAGGCAGAAACTGAACTCAAAGGGGAAGTTAACTCAGGAATTGTAAATCATAGTAAGTGTTTGAAGACATTACAAATATACTCAAAGACACAATGACGTTATCCAAGAAAGCTTTGAACAAAAAATGCCAAGAAACCAAGTTACAAAATACCTTTTACACATTTCTATATGAGAGTAAAGAGAACATGGGTTTATAAAGTGCTACGAGTTCTTTTTTTATTTCTTCCAATAATTAAACCTTTAGATCTATTCAGCCTAACTCTAATTCGCACTAAGTAGGAAGTAATTTGACAGCCTGTTCACCAGTTGGAGGAGCCTTAAGACTCAAAAACAAATAAATAAATAAATTAAATTAATTAAGTCATGAATTAGTATTTAATTAGTTAGTATTTTAAGTTGCACAAACTTGGAATAATTAGTTCATAGGCTGTTGTCCGCAAAAACTTTGATCTCAATTAGAATAGCAAGTTTTTTACTTATTTGTGTGAAAACTAATTCAACATCTTTTGGGTTTTTCTCTTACTGTCACAAAGCTGTTAAAATCTAATCTAATAAATAAAGATAACATATTCCCTTCAAATATTCACTTATATTACTTTGGTCAGAAGTACTCATTTTATGAATGACACCCTTTGAAAACTAGGGTATTTTGGTTTTATTTAGTATGGAAGTGGTGACAGGAAAACACATTTTGTTTTAGTATAATACACCTTCCTCTTCACCGTGCACTGCAATCCTTCCAAAATGCTCTTCACACTGACCTGTCAGTTTTCAACAACAGAACTTTCACCCTGACTCATATTATACATATATAATTCCCCATTCAACACCCAGAATCCTTTGGGAATTAAAATGAGGGGCCTGGGGGATTAGAAGACAGTGATTAGTGGCAAAACCCAACGGTTTAAACGGCACATGCCCCAGTAAGATCACTGACACCACCCCGTAGCCCATTCCTTTGTTTGTTTGAATCATACTCCAGCAGTACCATACCACCCATTCACAGTTCTCGTTCATTAGCTTCCTCAACAGCGAGACAGCTTTAACTGCTTCTTCGCCCAGCTGCCTGTTTTAACTGCCCACACAAGTGCTATTGAAATGCTCAAAATCAATAGTCTTGACCATTCACAAAATAAAGCCTTTTTTAACTCATTTGTTTTACTTCTATATATCTTTACATAACATTTAAGTGATACCCAGTCATTTACTAACAAAAGACTATACAAGTCTGATGTTACTTCATTTCATTATGTTTAGCAAAAAAAAAAAAAAAAAAAAAAAAAAAGAAAATCCTACATTTTTAAATGAATACAAAAATCTGATTGGTCAGAACATTGACGTGGTATGACACCATTGGTGGAAAGCTTGACTTTCACATCCCTTTCAAATGATGCAAGTGCCAGATGCCAGGGATCACTGGGTCCACTTCCAGCAAATGACTGTCATGGAAATCTTCACATCTATTCAAATGCGTGAGGCCCCAAAATTCCAGATCAGCAGCGACAGGATGTGATGTCGTTTTCTGGTAAGCTGATACACACAATGTAGGAGAACAATAGCAACAATATGGACAGCACGCGCTCCATTGTTGCGGTGAAACTGAGACATATGGCCTTTTTCCCCTGGGGCTTCCTTCCACCTCATATCTGTCTTTGTTGTCGTTGGTTGTAGACAGCATGTGACTCCAATGTTCTCATAAAGAATGTGGGCCCCACTGTTAATCTTATGCTACTTACATGTGTGGTGGTTACTGAGTTGTTAGGGGAAAAAAAAAACACATCCAATTTTATTGAAAGTTTGTATTTCACTTTAACTGAGGATGGATAAATTGAATGAGTTACAATTAACGGAAACAGAAAGGCAAACCTGAAAAATCCAATCAAACTTAACAGCAAAATCCAACAGAAAGATGGAGAAACTAATAGTCCCACTACCTTTGTACAATAATTGTTGAATTTGATGTTACTTAGGATATCAGAGAGATTCATTCTGTTTTTGGCATATTTGTATTTGTTCATTTACATTGTCAAAGTATTTTTGGCAGCAGTTTTGTGTTTCACCATAATGACAAGAAAAATTTAAGCAAATTGCTCCTGGTCTAATTGTCATGAAATGGTGTATGGTGGTGAGGCAGAACGCAGGTAGATCCAGGTTGAAGATGAAATGTTGTTTTTAATGATAAATTAACAGCTCAAACAGTCCAAGTAGCAGGCAGCACAGTGATAGGTAGCAAATGCTAACACTGGTAGCAACTGACAAGACTGAAAACGGGAGCTGAAGCCGACACAGGACTTAACAGGATGACCGTGACAAGCATACACAAACGACCAAACATACGACTAAATAAACACACTAAGAAACCAAATCCTCACAGTAATGTTTTATTAGATGATGTGTAGCCAACAAAACATTTATTTTTTTATAATCCAGAAAAAAAAAAAAAAAATACACATTACTGCTCCTAAAACTTGAACACATGATATGACATGCACACAAGCATGCTCTGTCCTGTGTATCTGGCAAATCTGGTAGAAATGTCAGCCAATAAAGAGCTTTATTAAATGGAACTTCACAAAATCTGCAGAGGTGTAGTTCAACAGTTTGTTTTACAGCCAACCAGAATAGCACTTTGTCAGTTTTAAATAGGCTGCTGCTAAGATTCAGGGAGTTGCAGGCTAAAACTGGGTGCACAGTGGAAGTGGCACTGTGCCACTACTTTGTTGTCAATATACATACAGTACATCTAAAAACGGAAGTCTGCTGAAAAAAAAAATTGATCCCAAAAGGTAAATAAATTACTCAGTGCTGTAGAGACAAAATGTGCTAAAGGGAAGGCATTTTTTATTAGATTACAGGCTGAAAAACTTTACCAAGCTTTTGACATATAACATATTCAAAGTCATATTTATTTTTTTCAAGTTCTAAATAGACGCTTTTATTAAATATTTTAACAATATGAGATATTATCCTTATTCTTTAATGTTGGAAAACAGTTTCAGGTTTTTTGTGCATATACATCCGCACAAAACTGAATTTGTTTTATGTATTTGTTTTATTTTCATCCTAGAATGAAAATATTAGCTTTCATGTGTTACATTTTTGAACCCATTCTTTTTAGTACATTTAATTATTTATTACTAAGATTGAATTGTGTTACCATAAAATTAATAGGAATAATTTTGGTTTTAGGAAGCATAGAAAAAAAGCTGTTCATCAAAAAACAAAACACTACTAATAACAGTAATGTCTTCTGTATTTATGAGCTGCATATACTGATATTAGAAGAGAATGATATCTTGTGTGGGTTTGTGTTAGTATTTCCTGCCGGGGCGGAAGCAATGTGCTGAGCTGTGTTAACGAGCTGACTGTTCCTGCAGCCCTCTGTGTGCCGATGCCAACTGTTAAGAAAATTAAATTGATACATTTGTTATTGAGCAGCTTACCGTCTTGGAGAGACACTACCTAACTGAGGGGTTATGTAATTGATGCATCTATTTGTGAGTGTTGGAGGAAGTGGAGGAAATTATAAACCTGTTTATGCATGTTTATGAAAGAGTAGGAAGGGAAATTTAACAAGGGATCTCTTTTAGTGCTGGAAGGATTTCCAAAAGGTTTATTTTTGTTGTCAGGAATATTTGTTCAGGTTAAATCTGTTTTCTACACAACCAGTGGACCACTGCCAATTGCTTGTTTAGCTTCCACAAAGGTCCTTCGTATGGACCTTTAATGCTTTCAAATGCTCTTTAGCCATGTTCTTTTTTTCTCCAAACCATTTAAATGTCAGCTTGTCTAAAAAGTAGTCTTTGGTCAACTTTTTTTTAGAATCAACCAAAAATAACTAACAGTTTATATTGTAACCTTGCAATAAATCTTTTTTTGTTTTGTTTTTCATTTACTTCCTGCTTGAGATGAATAAAGTAGTTTTGAATTTAGTTGAATTTGTAATCTGAAGTTCTTTATTGTAGCTCATGAAAAATAGTGAGCAACCAAACTTTTTCCTCCAATCATAAATAAGAATGGTGACCATGTATCTTTAACATGCCCACCAAAAACTAAAACATACTCTTATTTTTTTAGTCTTAGACTAAAAATTATATCCACAGTCTGTAAACACCATAGCTTCCTGAGACAAGTGTATGTGCAATTTCATCAACTCGTGCACAGCGAAATAAGCACGGTTGTTTTGCCAGCAGGGTTACTACAAATGATTTGGTGCACTGTCACTGAGCAGGCATGGGGAATCAGTGGCCAGTACCCCTTTAAATTATCTAAAGATGGAACAGGAAAACATAAGTGTGGGACAGTAAACAGAGTGGACATGTTGCAACTGTTATCGCACAACAAAAATACACCATCACAGCCTCTCTACTGATGCTTTGTGGTTATTTACAACAATCAGCAAACTTTTAATTAATGTGGAAAGGTGAGCCCACAGACGATGACAAACTTTTGGATGAATTCCCTGGGACAGAAGACAGACTACCCATGTTTTGACAGATTTTTACTTTTACAATAATGTGACATTAGTCTTGTCCATAGAAGGACCAGCTATGCTAAACAAATATTCTATATTAAGAATCCCTGCAAAGTCAATAACTCATGGATATACATTAAGCACCTGTTGATTTTGATACATAACCAACCCAATATTTTAACTATCTTCATTTGAGGCAACTGACACTAGACCACACCAGTAATAAAATCTGCATCATACCAAGTAATAGATGTTGATTAGTCACTCAACATTTGTACATGTTAATTTAATGACTAGAAGTCTGGTTTCTGTATCTATACTGCATGTACTATGCCTTTGTAAAAAAAAAAAAAAAAAAAAAAAAAAAAAAAAAAAATTGAAGTGCCATTACATTCTCATAAGTGAAAAGAAATTTATGTCCCCCACTTGTATGCTATTTCATAGGTTGTCACACACATTAAGCTCTTTTAAATGGTTATTTGTTTTCAGTTTTATTTTCATATACTTTTATTTCTATCAGTATAACCCTAAACTCCCACTATGTCCTCCACAATTCATATTTTTTTCCAAGATAATATCACTTTTCTCATCCCTAAATGCAGAAGCAATAATGAGCAGAGGCATCAATCCTACTTTCTGACATTTTACGCTTGAAGAAGAATTTTCATGTCAGGCAATAACTGCTAGTGAGCCACAGTGGCACAAGCTCTGGGCTTGCGCCTACACCAAAGCCTAATGGGATAAATCAGCTCTTGCATAACTAGGGGCAATCACTCACTCCGTCTCCCCCATGACAGAACTCAGTTATGGCTTCTGGATAATATCATTTCTGTTATCTTAAGGTATCAAATTTCTGTCTTTATTGGCAAAGACCTTAGCAAATGGAAGGTAGTTTGCTTGCCTTGGTAAGACAGGATGAAAAATGAAAGGATATTTATCCATCTCAAAAGCCCCATTTCAGGTAGAGAGCTCAGGACTGAGGTGACATGTTCAAGGAATCAGCAATATCTCACACACTTTAGTGATACTGATGTTTTATTTAGGTAGAATAGTAAAGTCTCTACCAAATGCACAACTTTTGCACCACTAGTTTCTAATTTATGAATATCATATCATTGTGAATATATTCAAAATGTATATAAACTTTTTTTTTATTTGTTGCTTTTTTAAATTGAGGTAATGTGCTCGTGTAATAAGTAGATGCCTTACTGTCATTGCTAATTTGTCTTCCTCAGTTATTTGAAGTAGACCAGGGATCCTCAAGCGCAGGCCTTGAGGCCTGGTGTCCTGCAACTCTTTGACGCGTCTCTGCTTCAACAAACCTGAGTCCAATAATTAGGTCATTAACAGGATTTGAAGAACTTGACTGCACAGTGAGTTGGTGATTGAGGCATTTGATCCAGGTGTATTGGACCAGGGACACATCTAAAAGTTGCAGGACACCAGCCCTCGAGGCCTGGATTTGAAGACACCAGGGGTAGACTATTGCAAACTGCATGCCAGCACTGCAGATATAACTTTTTCGGCATAAAGCTCTGTGCTCTAAGCATGTTTATACATCAGTGCAAAACAACTTCCCACTAACACAATAATTGCTGTAAATATTTGGTTCCACTGAGATTGATGATGGAGACAAAACATTGCGTGACGTTTAGCAAAAACAAATATGAAAGTTTCTCAGTAAAGTTAAGGAAAGAGCTCCATGGTGACTTATCCATGTGTGAAAAGGATGCATTCTACTTTTTTTCCACCATTCTGTCACAGTTTGAGCTTGATGAATCCTGGCATCGTCATCCTCAGGACATATTACCACAGCAATTATAGGGAAAACCATGGAGTCATTAGATTTAGTTAAAGGTTCTACTGATGCCAGATCTGAAAATGTACTGAGCTCAATTGACCCCTGAAAACACTCTGTGTGGTGGCAGGACATACACAGTGCCTGTTCAGATCTGGTATTAGCATGTGCCCTGGCTGATAAAGAACTAAGGAGACAAGCCCAAGAACCGCAATGCACACCTGGCATTAAAATTCAATATGTGTCGTCGTATCATAGCTCCACTCTTTGAAAGCTAGTAGACTTGAAGCCTCATCACGTTGCAAGATGTCAGCATAAGTAACCAAAAGGATTTTAGCAGGCTTAATGACACCAGGTAAACATTTTTCCTCATACATGAAATAGCTTTGCTTTTCCCTTAGCTATTTAAAAATAGCTATGAACGATGGACTAGTGCTATGTCTAATGAAGTGATCCAAACTAATTGAAAAACTTTTTCCTCCTCCTCACCTGTGGAGGCACTGGATTAAGAACTACAGAAAGAATTGACAGAAAACTTCTGAAGAAGACCAGTGCAACTTCCTTCCTCACAAGATGCAAACAAAAATCAAGTAGTATCAAATTTCAGTGATTGTGGGATTTCTTCATTGACATCATCTCTTAGCCACTGCAGCTAGTGACACAGTGCTCCGCCTGGAATTTCATCCTCCGAGTTTGATTTCTCTAGTTCAGTTTCAACTGGAGAAACTCAACACATAACAACATAACTCTTTTGTTATGTAAATTTTCTGCTCTATTTTAGAATTATAGTCTGCCTGTAGTTTGGCAATGACAGGAAAGAAAGTGAACCCGGTTGTTCAGTTCGTGTTGGCCATGCTTTTAAATATTGCATTAGCATGAAAAGTTACCTTGTTCAGCTTTTCTCTTTGCAGTGGAGAATGGTTGTTTACACCAGTGTTTCCCAACCCTGGTCCTCAAGGCACACCTCCCTGCATGTTTTAGGTTTTCCTTGATTCAAGCCCAGGTGATTTCAATTGACAGGTATTTGCTGAACTGCAATAAGCTAAATCAGGTGCAGTAAAGCAGGGAAGCATCTAAAATGTGCCTTGAGGACCAGGGCTCAGAAACACTGGTTTACACCACAGGCAATTTCCAAAAAAGCTTCATAGGCTCAAACTGGTACATTACGTCATGGGAAAACGTTTGCGACTGGGTAAAATTTTAAATTTCAACACAGTCTGTGCCTCCAGGAAGCAATTATTTATTATAGCCAAGAGTCTAGACTCTCTGTGTGAACAAAAGCATAGAACAAGGAACTGTTTTTTAGAAGGCTAGGTAGCTTAAACAATTTACCTAAATTGTACTGTGACTGTATACAAACATTCAAAACTAACGGTGACTCAAACACAACATCACAAAATAAATTTCTTACATTTGTGACATTCATGGGACAATAATATAAAAATAAATTGATACATGGAAGAAAACATACATCTTTAATATTGGAGCTTTGTCCAATGTTCATCTAGAATCACCTAACAGATTTAATTGCCATTACAATTACACCATAAGCTAAAACCAGGCTCTTCTATCTAATCACTTAGTATTAAAATGTATGTTGTTACCAAATAATCAGAATAAGTTTGACAGTAACTGAATTTAATTGATGGTTCCCCTGTCAGTGTTTCTCCTAAATATTTCTATAACAGTTGATTAATTGAAAAAAAAATAAGACTACAACTCTCTCTCTCTATATATATATATCTATATATCTATATAGATATATAGATATATATATAATGTTCAAGAGATACAGAGAAAATGACAGATTAAGAGCATAAAGCAAAGTGCAAAGAAAAATAAATGCATAGTTGAGGACAACTGTACAGCCTAACAATAAGAGCTAAATGATAAACATATTTTCAATTATGAGAAAAAGCAGTAGACTCTGTTTGTCTCCAATACACCATGCCAGGGCATGAACAGAGTATTCTCCTCTGAGACTAATTTGATAACCTACTATGGCTAATTACATGCCGACAAAAACACAGCTGGCAGAAATGTGTTGGGGAGATTAATGCTCTACAGTAGAAGCAGGCATCTGTAGATAAAAATAGAATGACATGTAAATTAGGCTGGTCTTTGAAATAGTGATATCAAAATAAAAAGAGTAATTTTACATGAATATTTAGGGCTTTCAATATTAACGCATTTAATTAATCTGAAAAATTTAACGAGTTAATATTACATAATGCAGATTAATCAATCAATCTATTGTGGTCTAAAAGCTTCTCTCTTTGGAGAGAGGCTTTTGGCAGCGTGATATGGCATTGACATACTGGAAGTCATGAACAGTTGTGAAAAGTTGTTCAACTGTCCGCGACACCAGACAAGAACAAAAGTTTAACATTTTTCATCTCTCTTGTACTGTGTTGTTAGTCCGCATGTACACATTTATGTGTACAAGTTTCACATACACAAATTACGGTGGTCGCTTGGCTGGATGAAGAGAAGCGATTGTCACCATATCAACCATAGGAAATGAATGAAGAGGGACGTTTCCAAATTAACTTTTAAAACAAAATTACTTTCTTTAAGCCTTCCTGACTAGAATAACATGGAAAACTGAGAATCTTCAGACAAGTTTGGTTTGAGACAAACATGTAAATGTGCATACAGTAAAAGTTTGATATGGGTTATATGGGCAGTTGCCCAGGGTGGCATCAGAAAGGGTGGGGCACCCAAGGACTAGAAAATAAAATATAACTTATCTGTCAAATGTCGCTTGAAAAAAGTTTGCTACTACTTGTATGCATGTGTATAGGAGTATGTTTCAGTAAGTTGCTCTTGAGTACAGAGAGATTACATTACCTGCTTTCTGCTACAAAATAATTCAGATAATTGCTTGCATTTTAATTGGTTGGAGTGTGCAGAAGGTGTGCTTGCCTATGGCACCATTCCTGCAAGAACCACAACTCTGTGCATATTTCAAGCTTATAGAGTTGGGCATAGTGGTTAATTGTGATTAATCACAGCGCAACAGAGTGATTAATCTGATTTAAAAACATTTAATCGATTGACAGCACTATGAATTTTATAACACATACACACCTACATGTATTTTTTCTATGAATATCAGATTTTAGTACAGCTGGAAGTGTTCAGTACATGTTAAATCTTGGATTAATCTGAAGTTCTTGAATTAGCAATCTCCCTGTTTAATAGATCTGTTTACAGATCTTACTGGGGTTTTAGTGCTTGGCAAGGTTAGAGACCTGTTTGGAAGATGACACACTTTGAAGTCTTCCCAGTTGTTATTTAGGCCTAAACACCTTCAACTCCTCCAGGGATAAATAAGTTCCTCAATCCTTCCCTCTCGTGCTGCCACAGAGGATAAATTATATACAGATCTAGTTCTACTTCCTCTCATCATAATAATATGCTTTGCATGGCTTTTCCACTTCATCTAGAGTCACGATAATCCCTGTGCTTCTGTGTAATTATCTCTCCTCTAGGCTGATCTCAGTGCTCCTCACCTGCTCAGCCTCGTCACATTACCTCCTCACTTTTATCTATGACTCTTAAAGCTGCTGCCAAGGGTCCTCTTAAATCACCCCACAACTTTTCCCTTCCCATCTCCTCCCGAACACATTCTCCATCTCTTTCACCTCATCATCCCCTCTGTTTCCCATACTAACCTTCTAGAGGATTGTGATTAGCAGCAGAAAAAAAGAAATGAATTTGTATTGCGAATATATCCCTCATTAGTCTTCTAACCATTTTAATAAGGGAAATGAAAAGAAAATAATAAAATATAATTTGCTAAATTGACAAGGAGTCACTGGCTACCTGGGGGGACAGAGGCTGCACTCGGTGTCATGCATAATATCTGAACTATTCTAGTAGCTGACGCTACTCAAAGAGAAGATTAGCTATTTTGAATGTATTTCTTTTCCATGTTTTACTCAGTTTTCTAGAGAGATGAAGTATGCAATTCTTTTTTGTAAAAAAATGATTAAAGCTAAGTGTATTTTTGTAAGTAAATACTTTTTTCATTGTCAAATGGAGTGGTTTGGATCAAAAAGTTGTCATTATTTAAAACTAACCAAAACAGATCAAGTTCAAACCTAAATTTAATTATAAATCGGTGATTTATAATTAAAAAAATGATTTTACTAATTTTAGGAAGAACAATGGGCAAAATATTTCATCTTGAGACCAGCAAAGCTGCTAATGACATACATCAAAAGATTTCCAGTTGTAATACGTTGAAGGTTTTTAAGTGACAATGTGAGAAACTTTGACGGGTATTACAGATTTTTGACCACACTACATATGAAGAGGTTCAAGAAGCAGAGTTCAAATGTTTACCATTGCTGAAGGTCTACAAGGATAAGACACGGACAAGACAGTTCAGCCTAATGATATGGAGAGAATTTCAATGACTTAGTCTTAAAATACTGTTTCATGCTGAACAGTGACTGAAAGCACAGGGGGAATAAAGTTACCATTTATCAGATGAGAAGGGGAAGAAAACCTTTAAGAAAGATATGAAGTTTGAATTTAGGACAGCTGTCAAGCAATTGTAATACAGAATATTGATTAAAGGCATAACTAATTGATGAACAAGTATAAAATAACAGTGATTGTTTTTCTTGTTTTCTTCATAAAAACAGTCACTGTTTTCTGTAGTCTGATTTTTAAATAGTTTCAATAACAGAGGTAGCTATCGAGTGTTTCATTAGAGGCTCTCCGGCAGACCCAAACTAACTTCATATTTGAGCAAATAGAGAAAAGATTTCAATGACAAGAGACAGGAGGAATAACTATTTATTTTAAGACTTTTTTTTGAACATTTTAAAATTTTGATTACAGTATTTACAGACCTCTAGTATTCCATCCTCTAAACTGTTGTTGACTCGGTGTGTTCCAGTGCACATGTTTATTCCATCCATGTGTAAGTTTCCATCACAACTTACACACCTATGTGGTTTGAAGGTCTCTCTGTAGGGACAGCACAAAGGGCAGAGGTGTTAATTATTCTACAGATCAGCGATGTCAGCACACCTCTCTCATTGCACCTAATTGTCCCTTTGGGGGTGCTCAAGTCCTCATTATGAGAGCACTTTGTAATCCAGTGTTGTTATTTTGCAGAGGCGTTTTAGAAGCAGCCAAGATCTGTTCATGTACTTAAAAAGTTGAATAATAATTAACCTGGATTATTTATGTAGTTTGTAAAAATGTATAGTGACTTTTTTTTTCTAAAATTTAAAAATGTAAACTTAAGAAATAAAATAAACACTCCACTCAGAACAATTGGCTGCCTCACTACTGAAATCAGTGGAGACTGGTTAAATTATTCTTGGCAAAACTTTCATGCAAAGCTGCAAAGAGGAATTGGATAATTGGATATGTTTCTCCACTTCCTTCTTCCAAGCAAAGGGTGAGAGAGGGTTATTGTGGGAAGGGGTGTCAAGGGCCCTGAAACTGACAAGCTTGCAGTTTAAATCTCTCTCTGGATCATGGAGGCAAATCTCACCAACAGCTAAACAGGTAGCTCCATTTCTTAGAAGTGCTAAACTGCACAGTCTGGCACACTCTTACACACTTTTGTTAAAGTTTATTTCATCACTTCGTTCTTTTTCTACAAAAAAGGTTCATATGATTTTCAGGAAACACTTCAGCCAGTAGAAGGAAAATTGTGTCTGGGTCATGAAGGATAGCAGCAACAAGGTTTACTTGATGACAGAAAAGAGTGATATTTGTTTGTTTTTGTTTGCTTGTTTGTTAGTTTTTTTTTTTCTGGGTATTCATCTGATGAAAATGTGGAAACTGCAGATTGAGACTGTTTCCAGACAGCTAGTGTGTCCCAAATTTTCTATAGTTCACTGCTCTTGTTTAAATCCCTGACAGCAACATCCATGTTATCAACTATTCCATATAAATTTGACATTTATAAAAATAAATTTTCTTCTCTCAAAATGCCATGTGTGCAGATTTGAATATTTGACAAAGAAATATGAAATGCAGTGGGAATGACAGATTGTATCAATTCAGATGTCAATTTCCATCCTGAAAATGTTCTATCAATATAAAAGGAAATGGTTATACAAAAATTGGCTGACAGAAACAAGATTTTGTTGTTGCAATTTGTCAACAGCTGAACACTCTATCAATCGACTTGTCAAAAGTAATTATTTTGGTGCCATCATTTTCTACTTTCTAACAAAGTGTTCACACTCTAAATTAGTGACAAGACATGTTTTTCCTGTTTCAGCAACACTGGATTATGCAGCATTTTGCACTGATGCATATCTACAGTTCCAAAGACATCCTTCTCAAACCACGCATTTGACAGTATTGTTTATTAAAATGTATGATTGCTTGGGTTGTCCTGCATTGGAATGACTCTCATTGCTCATCCAGATAGTAAACATCAAGCTAATGTGAAAAAGAAAGTGTCAGTAGAGGAAAACAGACTGTTCCACATTCATCTTAAATAAAGCCTGTTGATGAACACTCAAGGTTACGTGTCCTCTGAGGTCAATGGAAAGAAACATATTTGAGCTATAGGAAGACCTTAGACCTAAAAGAACACATTTTCATCTAGCCTTGTCAAAAGTAGGTACACTGTATGAATGAACACATGCACTGGTGCTATATATTAGGATGCTACTTATATATAGCATCCTAATATATAGGATGCTGTATATTAGGATCCTATATATTAGGATGCATTGCTCATCATGTTGACCAATGCAACATGATGAGAGTCATGGCTGAAATCAGTAGTTCTTTCTTCTCAGGACCATGTATTTTAGCTTTTAAGAGAAGTAAGAATAGGACTATTTTTGACCTAAGAACAAGATTTTGTAATGTTTGATTACTGGTTTTGGGGGAAAAAAATTGGAAAAAAAATCTGACAGCAATACAGAAATAGCTGAATATGTTAAGATTCATGGCTGTTTGTATTTCTGTTGGATTCAGATCAGATTAGTGTTATTAGTGTCTCCAATGTTAGTACCTTTTTTGTACTAAATTTCTTAGTTCTTTGTTGTACTGTGCATTTTGGTTTAGTCTGTAATGCTGATAACAAACTTTTAGGTTTTGGTTAGTTAGATCCTTCGTGCTTCATATATCCCTCAGTTTGATTCTCCTCCCGCTGCTCTACATTCTGCTGATTGTACTTACTTTGGTTCACGTTACTCATCACATGCCCACAGCATTTAAGTTCCTTGGTTTCTTTCTCTCTCTGGTGCTTCTATGCTGTCTGAGAAGTCAACAGAGTGGTATTTTGTGCTATTTGTAGTAACTTTTTGTTATTGTTAAATGACATTATTATAAATTAGAACAGAAAAATCCTTTATTGTCCCATAATGAGGACATTTCTGTGCACTGTATGTGTTTATGTGAGAAATTTATTTTCAGTAGTAGTTTCAGGACCAGATTTCAAATTTACCTTGTAATTTTTTCCAGTGGCTGCTCATGTAAACAAATAGCAAGAGGTCTCCTGGAGCAGATGATATTTACAGTGTACTGCAAACTCTGTGATTACTTATAGCTAGTCTAACTGAGCTGAGAATGAATACTGTTCTTTTTTTATAAAAAGGCATGAACTAAGTAATTAGTAATTTTAGCATGAGATACAACAAATACTGATCTTTTGACAAACTAAGCAACAGAATATTTGGACATATTTCAAACATATTTTCTTATGGGAACTTATGAAAAATAGTCCACTCTTCCATCCATCTCACTATGGAAACAAAGTAGGTTTTTACAAGGTGTGACATTTTCTAAAATGTTTCTACCAGTAATTTGTTTCACCAAATTATAATATTCGAACATTTGTTTGTCCTTGACTTGACCCAGAATGGAATTATTGACATTATCTGATGGTAAGAAGCATCTGTTAAGAAAATACACATTAAATATTGATGGGTTAGCAATGGAAGATTGTTTCTTTCCCTGATGCTGCATAGACATATTTTTACTTTCAGGTGCAGTAGCATTCTGATCAAAGGTTCAGCTCAGTATTAGATTAGTGCAGTTCACTTAAATACATTCTAATGCAAACAGAAGAATAAAAATGTAAATGTTCAGCAATGTTACTCAGCAGCTTGGTTAGAAAAAAAATGAGAAGTAATACTATATGAACTTTACTTTGTGAATAAACTTTTTTACAGCATGTACTATAAGCATTCAACATTGTTTGGTAAAATTTTTAGTGCTTATGACCTACTACGAAATCTCACTTACTGTTGTTTATTAGCAGCTGCGTATCTCTGCTCAAAACCATGGTGTCTTACTTTAATCAAAAATGCAAATAATTTCACTGATAGCAATAGCCTTACCATCTGCATGTATATAGAAAAAATATTAGGAGTTAGTGCATTTTTCTCAGCTTGGGGTCTCCTTGAGCCATATAAAATACTAATTAAGGTGGTGAAAATGGCCCACTGTGTATCATTTGATCCCACCGTTACTGTAGATTGCACTCACTGTGGTGGTCCTTTATGCAGAGACTAAAAGGAGAAGACAGAAAAATAGAAAGGATTAGCAAATTATGTACTAAACTCTACCAAATCACTTCTGGCTATAAAATCTGTAATGCAAACATGGTAGATGGCACATTGAGCTTTATGTCTTGAGATATGTAGAATCCTTTAGAATAAGTGCACTAAAAATCATAGTTTGAACATAATGCTAAGTGACAACTCTACCAGAAAAAAAAAAAACAACTTTTACAATATCAGATTCAGTCTTTACTTTAAGAGAAAAAACTTTCTTTTCAAGTATTCTTGATCTTAACTTCTCTCAGTTAAATTATTAAAGTAAAACAACATATAAATCAATAACTATTTCTATTGTTGTTAGAAAAAATGGCAAATGGATTGTGCCATAGCACATTAAGTATGTTGTTTTTTGCACATGTAGTCTAGAGGACACCTCCAGTATCAAAGTGAGTACACAGAGCAGATATCATACACAGCATGCCAAATTCTTACTGGCAAATCCATTGATATACCTTCAATTTCCTGCTTTGCTATTCGATTACATGCAACCAAGCTCTGAAATCTGTCCCTCTTTCAAATGCTGAAAAAAGCTTAAAACATTGTCTCAGAACAATCAACCTAAAGATGCTCCACAGTTACACTAATCATAAATGTTTTCTAACTTCTTTTATGTTTTCTTTCCTTAATGGTTTATCAGATGTCTTGATGATTTAGTGGACGTTGTTCTGCCACTAATTAGGGAGTGACCCCATAAATAACTAATAATTTTGTTTTACCCAGATTCAAGGCAGAAACATTTTTCCCTCCTAATTAACTGAAGATGTCTTTCATGTTCTCCTGAACATGATAACTCTATGTTCAGGAGTACCTGGAGAGAGCGCTCTCTCCAGGTACTCTAGCTACATCCTACAGGCCAAAAACATGACTGTTAGATTAATTGTTTCTCCAAATTACCCTTAGGTGTAAGTGTGTGGATGCATGACTGTTTGTCCTATATCTCTCTGTTGCCCTGTGATGGACTGGCAACCTGTCCAGTGTATACCCCCCTCTCACTACTGGAGACAGGCACCTGTCTCCTGCAAGCCTTCAAGGATAAGCGAGTATTGACAACAGAAGCTTTTGTCTTTCTGTATTGTGCCAGTCATGCCTTTGGAGGGAGTTGAAAGTCCGTGTTGCCGCCGCCAGCCCCAGAACATCACTGCTTTAGAGGAGATCTGCTGGGAGGAATGGGCCAACATTCCAGCAACGGTGTGTGCCAACCTTG